>JARBDR010000054.1:0-38137 GCA_029721355.1 Tegillarca granosa
ATCCCCCCCCCCCCCCCCCCCCCGCCCCAAAAAAAAAAATTACAATTAACAATGATGTGTATGAAATAATAAATACCGAAATGCAAATCACATTCAAAATCATAATGTATTTATTTTCTCTTTCAGGACAATAAATTCGATTAATTTACAGCAATATTTTTTGGCATAATATTTTTGAATCTGTAAATGATATTTTCAACTTTGTTTGAGATCGCAAGGGGGTAATTTTATTTGTAACTATTTTTAGTCACCGATACAGATACAGATAGAGAAAAATAATATTTTCAATATGTTTGGAATTAATGTTCGAAATTTGGGAATTTTTTTTTTAGTTTTTTTGCGATTAAGAATAGCTAGGGCCCAATTTTGGCCCCAAATTAGGCCCAAAAAAATCACTGATTATTTTCAGATACATGTACCAATTAATTTTTCAAAAAATGCAATATAACAAGACTCCAAGTGACCTCACAAACCTCTTTAAATAAATAAATGAAGCATAAATATGTGGTTTTTGCAAAGATGCACAAAATTTATTTTTTATCTTTTTAGTTTTATCTTTTCAATTATCTTTCCTGATCATCACACTCCTTTTAAACTAATTCTTCATTGTAAATTTTACAACAGCTATGTAACATGGATTTTGTGCATAAGCTGACTTAATTTCCAGTTCATTAATAATTCTCTCTATTCCAACATATTGTAGTGCTACCTATCTGTTTCTAGTGACCACTACATTCCTGCTATTTTTTCCTCCCACAAGTTGACCAGTTTATTGACACTTACTTTTCCAACTGACCTGTTATATACTCTGCCTACTTTTTCCTCACCCAGGGGCCTAGGTGGATGAGTGGTTTAAGGTGGGCTTACAGACCACAGACCCATCCCCACCTAGGTTAAAGTTCCACTCAGGCAGGTGCTAATGTTGAAAAGTGTGTCAGTTTGATTGGCAAAGGTCAGTGCAAGGTTTTCTCTGACCAATCCGGTTTCCTCTACTATTCCAGATCTCACAGTCTAGATATAAGTGAAAAAAAATGACTGGGTCATAAAACACCATAAATCCAATTGTTCTGCCTCCTCAGGGGCTTTTGTGACTAAGTGGTCAAAGGCACACCACTCTTACAGTCTAGGTTTAAATTCCACTCTGACATACCCTAATTAAAGAAAATTGGTCAGTTTGCTAACCAGAGATAATTGAATTATCTGGGGGTACTCCAATTCCCTCAATTTTAAAACACAATTACTACAGTTCATTCTATCCATACCAATACAGCTGGGGCCTTGTTGGCAGATAAAGCGTGTTTACAGATCACAGCGCCTCTCACCGCCTGGGTTGGAATCCAACTCGGGACAGATCCTTGTGTGAGAAAGTTTGTCAGTTCGCTTGCCGAAGGTCGGTGGTTTTCTCCGGGCACTCCAGTTTCCTCCACCATCCCAGAACTGACCCCTTCAAAATAAGTGAAAGATTCTTGACTGGGGTGTAAAACACCATTACTCCACTCCACTCCATACCAACATAGCTGTATTATTTCTACATTACAAGCCTGTTCTAAAGATGATATTCTTCAAAGAACAACACATTTTTTTGTTATTTCCCCTGCATGCCAGATAAATTTTGTGTCAATAACATAACATTTACAATGTCCGCTCTGTCAGGAAACTTTCGGTTGTCACAAGGTCTAAAAAGCATAGTTATAGATCAAAGTGCCTATTACTATCAAGATTGGAAACTTACACTGGCTTATCCTGGAATGAGAAATTTTGTCAGTTTGCTTGTCAAAAATGATTTTCCTTTTGCCACTCTGGTTTCCTCTACCAACCATTAACTGATATAACAGAAATACACTTGACTTGGGCATAAAACACAACTACTTCCCTCCACTCTGTACCCATTTAAATATTGTCTCTATACATGTATTACTGACCTGTTCCAAAAACTGACAATCTCCAATGACCACCACATTTCTGTTTGTTATTGCCTCTGCATGGTGTACTACATTCTGTGTCATTAACTTTTCCAAATTTACAACACATATCACCGCAATAACACTGGGAATAATACTGAATAAAAAAAATATCAAAATCATGTTGATTATTTATTTATTTATTTATTTAATTTATTAATTATTCATTCATTCATTCATTCATTCTATTCTATTCCATTCCATTTTATTTTATTTTTAATTTTTTTTTATTATGTTATTTTATTTTATTTTACTTTGATTTATTTATTTATTTTTTTATTATTCATTTCATTTATTTTATTTTATTATTTTTTTAAATAAAAAAAAATATTTGGATGAAAGAAATATTTTAAAAATAATTGTTCCTGAAATAAAACATTTTGATAATAAAACCTGTCAAACAATGCATTCTACTGAATATAAAGTGTTGCTTAGTAAGACAACATGGTTAGTTCTCTATGATGACAAAAGTAAAAACACTTTTAGAAGATATGTACATTTTAAGTGTTTGAAAAATACAGGCAGGAATCATGAAATGGGTTGTTTTTTTTATATATATATTTAATTATCCTAAGAATCCTATTTTTTTAATTATTATTTCTTATGTACACAACAGCTTGTTAGTCAGATTAAACCTATGACATTCAACCTACAGAACAAGTAAATTACAAAACTAAGTCAAATTGAATGTAGTGCTTTATTTGAGAGAGAGAGAGAGAGAGAGGAGAGAGAGAGAGAGAGAGAGAGAGAGAGAGAGAGAGAGAGAGAGAGAGAGAGAGAGAGAGATGTATTGTTACCTGTAGTCCAGCAAATCTAAAACCTCTACTTCTACAATGCTCCACACACATACCTTGTGTCATTTGATCATTTGTGTAGAATAAGGCTGGTAAAAGTCTATCCTCAAGTTTGTCCCCATAGCAACCAATATATTCTACAAAAAAGTTAAAAATTGTGAAATTGCCAGTTAAACGTTAAAAAAAGTTCTCTTTTGATAGGCTACTTATTGTGGAATACCATGTGAGTTTTGGTCTTTGCATCAACAATGTCACCAGAATGCTAAAAAGAGCAAGATCTACCACATGCAACAGTAACGATGAGGAAGATAATAATTCGAACTAACTCGCGAAAAGATGGACGTAGCAGATAAGATGAAACCGGATCATTAGATTTGAGCAACCATTTAACTTTTTGTTTGAGATTCCTTAATAAAAGGAGATTATTTTTCAAAAACTTTAAATTTACACAAAGCAAGTCAGGGAAACAGCATTTTAAAAAGCGTGAAGGCTAAAACATTCAGCGAGAAGAATGGTGCAAATAAACAAATAGTAGATCTAATTTAAAACTAGATAACGTGAACTCTTTTCATTCTATGTTCCACTGAGGAAACTTGTCCTATTATTATCATCAACATTATTATTATTATTATTATTATTATTATTATTATTATTATTATTATTATTATTTTATTTATTTATTTATTTATTTATTTATTTATTTATTTATTTATTTATTTATTTTTCAAAATTTCTTTTGTCTTTTATATTTTAAAATAAATTTATACTTACTTGATTTGAATATTTTAGCATTATGCGTGGACGACTTTTTCGCGGTATGATAGAACTGCCCTGTCCACATCCACTGCACGGAATCTGATATTACAAACGGCGTTCCCATAAGATTTATCTTAAAAGAGCCTCTACCCGCACACTCAAAGGAACTGGCAAAGTTATCACCCGCAGTTCCGTATCTGAAATAAAATGACCCGTCACAACAGAAAATGACGTCAACATTGTAAATATCAAACTAATATCATCATTTTACCTTCGTTTTGTGACACTTGAGCATATGCTTATTCGTGATGCGACACTTACTTTCGTTTTGTGACACGACCATTTTTTTATTCGTGAAACCACATTTGGCCGTGCATATGTTTATTCATGCTGTGACACTTGGTCAAATGCTTATTCGTGATGCGACATTTACTTTCGTTTTGTGACACGACCATTTTTTTTGTATTTGTGTAACCACACTTGGCCGTGCATACGTTTATTCATGCTGTGACACTTGGTCATATGCTTATTCGTGATGCGACACTTACTTTCGTTTTGTGACACGACCATTTTTTTTATTCGTGTAACCACACTTGACCGTGCGTATGTTTATTCATGCTGTGACACTTGGTCATATGCTTATTCGTAATGCGACACTTACTTTCGTTTTGTGACACGACCATATTTTTTATTCGTGTTACCACACTTGGCCGTGCATATGTTTATTCATGCTGTGACACTTGGTCATATGCTTATTCGTAATGCGACACTTACTTTCGTTTTGCAACACGACCTTTTTTTTATTCGTGTAACCACACTTGGCCGTGCATATATTTATTCATGCTTAACACTTGGTCATATGCTAATTCATGTTGTTACACCTGGTCATATGCTTATTCATGTTGTGACACCTGGTCATATGCTTATTCATGTTGTGACACCTGGTCATATGCTTATTCATGTTGTGACACCTCGTCATATGCTTATTCATGTTGTGACACCTGGTCATATGCTTATTCATGTTGTGAACCTGGTCATATGCTAATTCATGTTGTGACACCTGGTCATATGCTTATTCATGTTGTGACACCTGGTCATATGCTTATTCATGTTGTGACACCTGGTCATATGCTTATTCATGTTGTGACACCTAGTCATATGCTTATTCGTGATGCAACATTTGACCATATGTTTATTCGTGCTTCATCACTTGTCAATCTGTTTATTAGTTTTTGCGACACTTAAGCATATATTTATTTGTGATGCGACATTTACCCATCTGTATATTTGTGTTGCAAGACTTGAGCATCTGTTTATGAAGTGTCACTTCTTAATCATTATATTTTTGTTGCGACACTTTACAAGTTGTTTATCCTGTTGTGACATTTGGTCATCTATTTATTCGTGCATTATTATATATATGGTGCCTCTTATCTCACAGTACATAAAATTATTATTTATGGAATTTTTCAAAGTTCTTATATTGAGGACCCAGATAACTTACAGTTCATCTAATATAAGTAGAAGTTACAAACTCATGTCTCGGCAATCGCCATCACGGTCAACATTACAAGAAAGCAATATTGTTCATTCTTATTCGCTGCACCAATTGTGTCAGATCCTACCCGGTAGAGTCCGCATTAGAACATCAATTCATCAGTATTTAGCCACGATTGGCTTGTTAACAAAATGAACATTTTTATTTCAAATCTGAGGTCGGTGTCAGTGTAGATTGAAGCTCACGTATTAATGACACTGCGCCTCTCGCCGTCTAGATTCGAAAATAACTCGTACAGATTAATCCTAGAGTCAGGAAGTTTGTTAGTTCACTTGCCATAGACATGTCTTTTTCGGGTACTCCAGTTTCCTCCACTATTTAAAAACTCCCCCCCCCCCCCGATATAAGACAAAAATTCTTGACTGGGGCGTAAAACACCATTACTCAACTATCACCAAAATCTGGCAGCCTCAGAAGAATCTTGACTGGAACGTGAACCATCCGATTTCACTCCATTATATTTTTACACCTACCTGATCTTAGTGGGTCCTATTTGGTGTGTAAATGAAAAATCATCTTGAATTATTTTCATTCCATCTATATCAAAACGAACTTTGTTAAACTCGGTTCTTCCTCGAAGCTTTGTCAAAACTTTTGGAGATTTGTCCCCACACGATGTTTCTGAACCTACAAATTAGCAAATAAAATTGTTTGTATGTAAACTTTTATTTTATTTTTTTATAATGCCTCTCAAATTGCACGCTAGGGGCGTCTAATCATTTGTGGTGATTCCACTTTCAGCATTATTAAAGACTTCACATTGACTCTTGTGATGAACAAAATAATATAATGCAAATTTTTTTATCCTTTATAATGCCTTATAAACAACAACGCTAGGGGGTGTCTAATCAATTATGGTGATGGCACTTAGAGCAAAATTAAGGAATTCATCTTGACTCTTGTGATGAACATCTCCAAATAAATAAGAGATGAAGTTTTTGAGCCATATTTCTGGTGACAGGTTCTGCTTTGGTTATTTTAGGATATGTTCATTCTTTTCATTTACTAAATGGAAAAAATGTCATCTTTGGATCCGCTTCGGATGAACTTCTTCTACTGAAAGATCGACCATTTTTGCAAAGACGGAGGCTATAACAAAAAAGTGCGTTATCTTTAGACTGGCTTCAGCCAAACTTTTCCTACTAACGGATGAACCGTTTTTACGGACAATAACAATGTTGAAATAGAGCACCTTTTGGCAAGCTGACTTACCTTAAAAAATTGCTTTTTTATGGTTGAATGTTTATGATTATCTTTTTAGTTTCATTCAGAGGGGACATCAGTAAATTGTATTAGAGTGTTAAAACATCGAGTTTACGGATGACAGTGTATAGAATTCCTTGCAGCTAAAGAAACAATTGTCAATGGTTTTTATTTATTTATTTATTTATTTATTTATTTATTTATTTATTTATTTATCTTTTATCTATTTACTCACTCATTCATTCAATCATTTATTTGATTTTTATTTATTTATTTATTTATTTATCCTTAAATATGCAAATTAAAGCTGTGACCTTTTTTTCACACAATGATGGAATAGTGTTTATCAATCTTTGTTAACTATTAAGGTATTTCAAATGTGTCTAAATTTGACGAATCTATTTTAAATGTAAACAGAATTACAATGATGCATTTAAGCATGTTTATTACGTTTGCTATTCTCGTGTGCACTTGAAAGTAATTTATCTTGTTAAAACGAGCATACCTTTGTAAAATATGTTTAAAAGCAACACCTATTTTATTTTGACACAGTGCCTCTCACTGCTTAGTTCAGGCAGATTCTAGTGTAAAAAAAGTTTGTCAGTTCGCTTGTGGACTATAGGTGGTTTTCTTCGGGACTCCGGTTTTCTCCACTATCCCAGGACTGACCGCTTCAATATAAGTGATCGAATCTTGTCTGGGGCGTAAAACTCCAATACTCAAATCTTTAAAAGGGTCTCATATAACATGTTCCCGCCATTTATAGATTGGACAACAATGCCAGATCTAGAAGCATTAGGCTAAAATCTTATTTTAAATTTTATTTTGTACCCATCTTTATAAATGTTCTTCAAATGACGACGCCAGAAACTAACGTTACCATCCTTAATGTCAAAAGACGTGAAACCATTCAACACATTTTGTAATTTTGTAATCATATCGTTTATTTATGTACCCGGAAATTGAAAATTGTTCATTTCATACATCATCTGTGAAATTTACAGCATTAGCGTTTACAAACACATACTTATAAAAGAATTTTAGATTTTCGATTTATTCATAACCAGTTTTAGTTGTTAGTCGGTTTTGGGAGGCGATATTTCTGATACTATTTTAAAAGAATTGTCTTGTTCATAATTTTGAATTTTTCGTTTTGTAAAAATTCAAATTTCTGCATAGTGCATTGTGATTGGCTTTTTAACCGGGGGCGGTGGCAGAGTGCTCTAAAGTAGATGCTTAAGAAGAACAATGTTCTCTCATCATCTGGGTTCGAACACCACACAGACAGATCCTACTTTTAATTCGGTTTATGAGTTTGAAAACCAAAGTTTTGTGGTTTTCTTTGGGCTTGGCGCTTTCCAAAATTATTCAAGATTCGACTACCTCGATATTAGGAGAAAAAAAAATCTTGACTGTGGCGTAAAACGCCAATACTCATCTCCACTTAAGTTGTTACATGATTTAAAACTCAGTTTTTCACTAAATGTTTTTTTCAAATTAGAATTAAACCACGAGGCAATCATGAATCAAAAATACAGTGTATGAACCAACCAAGACCACACAGAAAACGTCCAGAAAAGAAATCAACCAGTGGTATTGTTTAATTTGGTGTTCTGTCCATCTTATGTGCGCGTATTTGCAACCAGCTTTGCTACATAATTTAAGTGAAAAAATTAAGGTTTTTCAAATAAGGTTTTTAAAAATAAATTTCTGTATCTTGTATATATTTAATTTTTTAATTACAAAATGATAAAAAAGTTCGTATAAAGATGTGTTACCTGTGAGATTTTTGTACTGTCAACATTTTTGACTGATATTTTCGAAACGCATTTTGAATTCTAATGATCTGTTGAAACATGTTTGTGACGTGTGAAATTATGTAATTAAGTTTTATTTCATTTTATTACAGACGTCACAAATGAAAAAAAAAAGAAAATAAAGAAAACAGCAAAAATGTAATAAAATCAAAGTTTAACACATACAGGATGAATATAACTTCAGAAAAGTATTAGTCGATTATAATGTTGTATAACGTCGCATAAGTTATAAAACACAAACATACCAGTCCAAGTCCAAATCACAATCCAAGGGAAAAAACCATAGTGAAAACCGGCAAATTTAGCTATACACGTGAACTTCCATCAAGGAACTGAGGCAGGAAGTGAGGCCGGGTGCTCCGGAAGAGTAAGCACCTCCTGTCTAGCTAGCTACATCCGTCATGTGCAAGTCAATTTTGAGAATGAAAGGAATCACAGCAATTAGCGACGAGTGAAAGTTATTAATCTTTAATGATGAATCTAAGTTCGTGCATGCGTAAGGTGCGCAAGTGTGTATTATGGTCTGCCATGTACTAGCGCGCATTTAGGTCGACTTTGTGTTAAGGTGCTAGATTACCGAGTCAATATGCAGCAAAAAAAAAATATCAGCTCTTAGTCAATTTATCGTGGCACCGGATTAACCGGTCAATATTCTTTCCCCTTATGTTTTGACCCGACCGGGTTTCAAATCCCCGACCTTCCGCTCTACCACCGAGCTACCGAGGAGGTCAGAAAAACTATTGGATCTGACAACAAGTGAATAAGATGATGTGGTTCAAGTATGAAAGAGTTTTATCTAAAGTAATCGTGGTTAGATGGTAAACTGTAGTTAGATTCGCGAAGACCATGTCACAACCTGCAAAAAAAAAATTTTAAAAACCAGTATCAATCGGAGCACCATTGGAAGATGCTAAAAAACGGATCTGACCAATCATACAACTTAATTTGTTTGACAACGATCATAAAATGACAGATCATAGAGCACAGCATGTCAGAAAACTCTCCATATTGTCTACAATCAAAGAAAATCTATCTTAAGTTAACAATGCCTCTGAAAAGGCAACTGCGAACGAATTAAAAGGATTAAGATTTTTTACTCGGATTTTAAAGTCGATTCCATGGAAAAAACAACATATGTCTGTTTATCTTTTTAACTGTATACATTATCAAAATGCAAGATTACAATTTGCGAGAAACCTTAGAAACGGTGATACATGTAGTCACTTTTGTTTTCTGATGAAATGCCTTTTCAGATTTTTAAACTTCCCTGTGGGATGTTTGGAAGAAAGGGTTTTTTTCGGGTTGCTCATTTGCATGAAGTATTCAGTTTCAAATTCTTTTGACTGTTATACGAAATTATACCTCACATTGTGGTCTGAAATTCCAACTCAATATATTTTGTAGTTGTAGTTGTCTATTTTGAGATTCTGGTGACTTCTTTGCCCTTGCAAAATACCATACTGTATCGATCGAACATGCTTGTGTATTTTACAATTAGGTTTTTCACATTTTGGTCTTTTGTCTAACAGAACATAATGCATTTTGGAACTGTTCGAATTTAAAATCAAAAACACGTTGCTCTCACAAACATTTCCCTTTCAATATTAATCATAAATTGTTAAACTATTCTTAATAATATACATGTACTAAAATATTTAAGAACAACGTATTTTCCGCAAAGAAAAAAATAGGTTGGTTTTTGTTTAAATACTATTTTATATACCAAACGTAAGACCTTGGATTTCACGTTGCCAAAACTGCGAAATTTGGTACGACCTTGTTTCCATCCCTACAAAATGCTATCACTTTATCTTTTTTGTGCCTGTGCTTTTACATCAATATGAGCGCCAACCCGCCAACGCATGAAAACATTATTAACTTATCTATACTATACAGTAAAACATGCATAAAAAGATCTATGACTGGATCGAAGAAATAAAGGCTTTTAGACAGGTTGTCTTTGGTACAAACTTACCTACGTAATCGTAGAAAGACGCATAATTATCACTTCTTCCCGTGTGTAATGTTAAATATTCTTTTGGATTTCCACTTGAAAAACCTGAAATTATAAGGTATTGAAATAAATATTTTCTTTTTATCTTTTTTTCTTATGACATTTGAATGCAAGAAATAAGCTAAGGTTAGCACCATTAAATACAGGTAATTCCGTTGAATGGACTCAAATAACATTATTAATTTTTAGCATTAAAGCTGCATTAAGTTTTTCAATTTTCTGAATTTTTTTTTGATTTTCTAAAAATATATATTTTTTAAAAATAGATATCCTCTAACCACGATCCGTGGGATTCATTTTCTCAAATTTCATTTCTTTTAGCTGTAAATAAACGGAATCATCTAACCGGTTGGTAAATTTTTAACGATGGTAATTATGAGCTTGGAGCATGCGCACGGATGTATGGAAAAACCCTAGGATCGAAGGTGAAATATGACAAATTGCATTAATTGTCCTTAATTAATATCCAGATGTATTTGAAATGGTGTTATGTATCCCTTACTAAGTCACAAATGAAAAATTCAACTAAGTTCTGTGTTTAATTTACCGTATTTCACCGTTTTTAAAGTTGTGTTTAAATGACCCGGGTTTTGATGACGTAACCATGTTCTAATATTAGATCCCAAATGCTGCATCTCGCTGGGTTAATACTGTAATTTCGTTATTTATTCGAGCTTTTATCATTGAACCAAATGCAACATTGTTCATTAGGAACATCATTAATTAGATCAGCACCGTTATAATTTTTTCTTTGGAAAACTTAATGCAGCTTTAAGAAGACTTAGGAAGATAGTTGATAGGCCAGAATCGCGTCAAACAACATCAACAAAAGCTTAATTCTATCCGCTTTATACTTAATCACTGTAGATTTACTTGCAGATCCGTACATTTCATTCTATTCGAAATGTTCAATGCATCTTAAAAAGCTAGCGCAAAAATCATCGGATGTCAATTTTAAATTATGACAAATTAGCGCGTCATGGAGTATTTAATCTTTGGTTCTTAATTATTAACAGAGGAAGCGGTGGCCGAGATATCTATATCGCGCATTTCGCTTGCCAAAGGTCGGTAGTTTTTTTATCTGGCACTCCGGTTCTCCACCATCGCTATAATGACCGTTTAAAATTGAACGTAATAAAAACCCTTTTACTCCACCCAACCTTTATTGTGACTCAAATCGACCGCATGTTAAAAAGACCGCTGTTGTTGGTGGTTAAGCTAGCTTTTTATTTAATTAATGTGACTTTCATTTTTTTTAAATTATAGATCAGTTATGTTAGCATCTGAAAGTCACCGAGCAGCACGCCTAACAAAAAAAAAACTTGTAAAAATGTCACTCGCTTACATATGATTAGATTGCCCGGATGAAACACTGAAGTCTTGTCAAAAAATGCTGGTTCCAGTTACACAATCATTCCCTAACTAAGATTTTCCTTAACTTAAATTTAGCAAATTTTGGAAAATTCTTTTGGACCTATGAATAAACATTTTTAACAAAATTAAATGCAGATTTAAAAAGCTCGAAAAAATCTTTAAAATGACACAAATTACTGAATATCTTGACAATTGATAAAATTATCAAGATTTCAAATTTGCCGGATTAAGTTAATAGAGAGATGAGAGATGGTTAAACGTCCCAGTCAAGAATATTTCACTTATATCGAGACGTCGCCAACTATAGGCGAAAATGCAGAAATTTTGCCTGTGCGTTGCGCTGATGGCATATACAACAGGGTTCTTTATCGTGCCACGCCTACCGTGTCATGGGACCTCGTTTGCTTTAAGTTCCCATCCGAAAGAAACGTAACTTTTATTTCGTAATGCCGGGTGCTTGCTGAAAGAAAAGTCACTACCCATTTTCAAGTCTTGAATCAGACCCGGTCGGGGTTCGAACCCACGACCTTCCACTGACGATCAGGTAAAATCTTGAGAAAAATCTTAGTTAAGAAATGGTTGTCAAACTGGGACCTGTTGTTGACAAGAAATTGCCAATTTACAAAGGTTAAAGTGACAGCATTATATATAAATAAGGGTTAATAAACCTGCTTATAACAGACAATAACATAATTTGATGTGACAAATATTTCATAAATTCGCTTCATAACGTAATAAAACACTATAGTTACAGAAGAACAATTAAAACATCATAAATATCTTAAGAAGAAGAAATTTATGTTTGGGCGTCATTGAAATGGACAAGTTCCGGTTTGTTGCATTTTATTGACGTTTTTTAACTTGTTTAACTTTTCGTTAAAAGATGAACGAGGCTTAACTTGGAAATGCACAATTAAGTATTTAAAATGCAAATTTAAACGTTTAATTAATCATGTTAATTTTGTTTACAAAGTACATGTTAATAAATGTTACTGTTGTTGATTCAGGAGATAATGTTAAACCAAAGTTAAATTGTAAATTTTACTGACAAAATCTTACCTAACTACTTAAAGAGACACAAAGAAACACGTGATTGTCAGAAGTCAAAGCTACTTGCTAAAAACAGAAACCAAAGTAAACAAGAGAAGATTATCTGGATTTATGTGAATATATAACACAAATACCTGTTGAATTTGGATGTGACATATGTGCACATTTCGGAAATCATTTCTCATCAGTGACGCTAGGAGACAAAAAGTTTGATAGATAAAAAACATAAGCCAAACAGTTGAAAATTAATGAGTGTAAAGTTCCAAATTTATATAAATCAAAATCCAGCTAAGAAACGCTTTGCATTAGGGAACAAACCTTAGTTTTAATAAATTTCAAAAATTTAGACGGCTAAAAATTTTACTAATTTAAAAAGGTATTTTTTTCTGACAGCACAAAATACTGCCTACTGAGTTATAGATACCCTTCGGGAGTTTACTCCACAAGTAGCTGTACCCGCTCGGGGATAGTAAATATATAACACAAATACCTGTTAAATTTTGATGTGCCATTTGTGCACATTTCGGAAAAATCATTCCTCATCAGTGACACTAGGGACCGAAAAGTTTGATAGATAAAAAACATAAGCAAAACCGTTGAAAATTACTGAATATAAAGTTCCAAAATTATATGAATCCAAATCCAAATGTAACTTAGTAACAACATGCGTGCTACCACAACTTATAGTCATATCTCTTTTATTTATTTATTTATTTATTTATTTATTTATCATTCATTCATTTATTATTATTATTATTATTATTGTTGTTGTTGTCGTTGTTGTTATTGTTGTAGCACAATTGCAAGTCATGTAGCAATGCAGCACAAGTCATCTGGCATTGCGATATAAATACAATCAGGAAACAATCTTAGAGGTGTTACTGAATCAAACGTATCCGGGAAAAATAAGTGTTTAAAAAATAACAAATATCAAAAAGACAAGCCGTATCAAATTGGTAATGAATAATCATCATCATTACCATCATCACCATCAACATCATCATCATCATCATTATTATTATTGTTGTTGTTGTTGTTGTTATTATTATTATTATTATTAATGTTGTTGTTGTTGTTATTATTATTATTATTATTATTATTATTATTATTATTATTATTATTATTATTATTATTATTACTACTACTATTATTATTATTGTTGTTGTTGTTATTATTATTATTATTATTTTATTATTATTATTATTATTATTATTATTATTATTATATTCATTATTATTATTATTATTGTTGTTGTTGTTGTTGTTGTTATTATTATTATTATTATTATTATTATTATTATTATTATTATTATTATTATATTGAAAAACAATTTGAAATATTCATTATCAAAGATTTTGAAGGACCGCGTCCTGTTTAAACCATTAGTCTGTAACATCCGAGGCGTCTCTCCGTTGTGGGCTTAACCCTAGTCGAAAAGAAGTAGACCTTTGCTGGTTGGCACGGCATCAACTGTATTATGGACCGAGTTGTCTGCGACGGTTTTTGCCACATTGCGAGCTAGTGGACTAGCACTGTAAAGTTAGTTGTTCGGTTGGACGTTTAAACAGATTATCCTTCCAGAGTAAATGTATATTTTAGGTTGTACATTAGAGATGAGAGACCACTGTATAGGATTATCGTCAGTTTTAATCGATAATGATCAAATATATAAACATACTTTAATCAAATACACACTTTACATAAATTTTGACCCCTGATAAGATGTGGAGTACATATACAATTATGTGTATGGGGGATACACCAGTTTATATAATGTAGCACGGTAAACTGTGGAGTACATATATTTGAATGCGTGTAGGGGTAAACACAAGTTCATGATGCAGCACGGTAAACTCCAAAACTGCATATACAATGTATAAATTATGTATTCATTATTTTACGGTGAAATGCATTTGTACTCTGACTGAACAATTATTTACTTCGATCACTTTTAAAGCAAATGAAGGACCTCGGTCACCGACTGGTCAAAAATACAGCCACAGCACCTCTAACCCTCTAAGCTCAACTTCGACAGATCCTAGTGCAAGAAAGTTTGTCAGTTTGTTACGGGCTTTATGCTTCTGCCCATTATCGCATAACTGACCACCTCAAAATATGTGGCCGAATATTGACAGGGCGTATGACAACACCACTCCTGGAATATGAAATATTGCTGTTTGATCAAATGAATTTTGTGGAAAGACTTCCAGACAAGGTCTCCAGACTAATGTAGGACCGAGTAGATGGACCACGGCTCGTTGGTATTGTATAGGGTCACTAGAAACAGAAGCTTATTCTCCAACAAAATAAAAAGTTTAAATTCGTCTGTTTGAATGGTATATATGTTCTTGGATGTTGTGGTTGAAGCTAAGTACAAGATTGTAAATTGATTTGTATTTGAAATTCGATTCAATGATGCATAAGAAAAATAGATTATTTTAATACGAACGAATTTTAGATTTGGTTAATGACTATTTCAGTTTATTAACAACAAAGAGAAACTTTGGCATACTTAAGTCAGCGTTATGCTTTCGTAAGATGATGGTAAACCCACGTTCAAAATCTCATTCATACAGAAAAAAGAAATTTGCTACTCGAAAACATCAACATATGTAATACACACAGTACCCGGAGATTTGTCATATTATAATAACTTAAACCACAGCAACACGTATAATGTACATGTAATTTTAACCACAAGTACAGAGAGTTTCATCCAACGCTTAATACACAATAATTATTAGTACATGTAGTTCAATATTATTGGTACATGTAGTTCAATATCATTAATACATGTAGTTCAATATTATTAGTACATGTAGTTCAATATCATTAGTACATGTAGTTCAATATCATTAGTACATGTAGTTCAATATTATTAGTACATGTAGTTCAATATCATTAGTACATGTAGTTCAATATTATTAGTACATGAAGTTTAATATTATTGGTACATGTAGTTCAATATCATTAGTACGTGTAGTTCAATATCATAAGTACATGTAGTTCAATATTATAAGTACATGTATTCAATATTATTGGTACATGTAGTTCAATATCATTAGTACATGTAGTTCAATATTATTAGTACATGTAGTTCAATATTATTGGTACATGTAGTTCAATATTATTAGAACATGTACTACAGGATTTATAGAACATGTAGCTCAGTATTATTGGTACATGTAGTTCAATATTATTAGTACATGTAGTTCAATATTATTAGTACATGTAGTTCAATATTATTAGTACATGTAGTTCAATATTATTAGTACATGTAGTTCAATATTATTGGTACATGTAGTTCAATATTATTAGTACATGTAGTTCAATTTTATTGGTACATGTAGTTCAATATTATTAGTACATGTAGTTCAATATTATTGGTACATGTAGTTCAATATTATTGGTACATGTAGTTCAATATTATAAGTACATGTAGTTCAATATTATTAGAACATGTAGTTCAATATTATTGGTACATGTAGTTTAATATTATTGGTACATGTAGTTCAATATTATAAGTACATGTAGTTCAATATAATTAGTACATGTATTACAGGATTTATAGTACATGTATTACAGGATTTATAGTACATGTAGTTTAATATTATTGGTACATGTAGTTCAATATTATTAGTACATGTAGTTCAATAGTATTAGTACATGTATTACAGGATTTATAGTACATGTATTACAGGATTTATAGTACATGTAGTTTAATATTATTGGTACATGTAGTTCAATATTATTAGTACATGTAGTTCAATATTATTAGTACATGTATTACAGGATTTATAGTACATGTATTACAGGATTTATAGTACACGTAGTTTAGTATTATTGGTACATGTAGTTCAATATTATTGGTACATGTAGTTTAATATTATTGATACATGTAGTTCAATATTTTAGTACATGTAGTTCAATATTATTGGTACATGTAGTTTAATATTATTGATACATGTAGTTCAATATTATTGGTACATGTAGTTTAATATTATTGGAACATGTAGTTTAATATTTTTGTAACATGTAGTTCAATATTATTAGTACATGTAGTTTAATATTATTGGTACATGTAGTTTAATATTATTAGTACATGTAGTTCAATATTATTAGTACATGTAATTCAAAATTATTAGTACACGTAGTTCAATATTATTAGGACATGTAGTTCAATATTATTAGTACATGTAGTGCAATATTATTAGTACATGTAGTTCAATGTTTTAGTACATGTAGTTCAATATTATTAGTACATGTAGTTCAATATTATTAGTACATGTAGCTCTATTTTATTAGTACATGTAGTTGTATTAGTATATGTATCGGCAATACTATTTTATTATTCAAAACTAAGGTCTGTTCCCTCATGCAAAGCATTCCTTAGCTGGATTTGGATTTATATAATTTTGGAACTTTAGATTCATTAATTCCCAACTGTTTGGTTTATGTTTTTTATCTATCAAACTTTTAGGTCTAAGTGTCACTGATGAGGAATGAATTCCCGAAATGTGCACATCTGGCACATCAAAATTTAACTGGTATTTGTGATATATATTTACATGTAGTTCAATATTAATATTATTAATACATATAGTTTAATTTAACTACAATAAATGTACACATTTTATCAACTAATATACCAACAATATTATCTATAATATCAATTACAGTAAAATAGCTGATGTCTTACAAACTACATTTTATGGGCCGTGGTGACCCTGTCGTAAAGTCGTCAGCTCGCGGTCAGTTTAATTGACTTAGTGGTCTGCGATGTTTATCTGCGACATTGAGGGCAAGTGTACTAGCACTCTGGAGGTAGAACTAGCACGATGCATGACAGAAACACTCCCACAATTACCCAACACGTCAACACGTGGTCTTGTGTTAAGATTAATCCTTGCGATTAATTAAAAAAATTATCTCGTAAAATATTGCTGTTTGACCAGATACATTTTGTGTAAAGGCTTTCTGGCATGAACATTTGCTTATATTACTGTGCAAACTTTGGAATGACCCTGGGTCAATGACATCATATAAGGTCGTTAAAGACCGAAGCTTGTTGTCAACACGACATAAATTTGTCTAAATATGTCTGTTTGAGTTTTTATTGTATCATGCACGTGGTTGTATTGACGTGACGTAAAACAACATTCAACCAACAAAACAACATTCAACCAACAAAACAACCATTCAACTACCAAAACAACATTCAACCAACAAAACAACATTCAACCAACAAAACAACATTCAACCAACAAAACAACCATTCAACCAACAAAACAACATTCAACCGACAAAACAACCATTCAACCAACAAAACAACCATTCAACTAACAAAACAACTATTCAACCGACAAAACAACATTCAACCGACAAAACAACCATTCAACCAAAAAAACAACATTCAACCAACAAAACAACCATTCAACAATCAAAACAACCATTCAACAAACAAAACAATCATTCAACCAACAAAGCAACATTCAACCAACAAAACAACATTTAACCAACAAAACAACCATTCAACAAACAAAACAACATTCAACCAACAAAACAACATTCAACCAACAAAACCACCATTCACCAACAAAACAACATTCAACCAACAAAACAACATTCAACCAACAAAACAACCATTCAACCAACAAAACAACATTCAACCAACAAAACAACCATTCAACCAACAAAACAACCATTCAACAAATCACATTGTATAGTATAATAATCAAATAATCATTTTTGAGCAAAAACATTGAACAATGGTTTGCTTGAAAGTAAACTACTTATTTGATACTTCTAAAATTTCAGAATGTTTTTGGATAAATGCATCTGACAAAAAAAAAAAACCCACAAGACAACTAAAAACAGAAGAAACAGATAAAGGGATCATATTGGCCTCAGTTTCACAGTCATTTCTTAACTAAGATTTTCCTTAACTTAAATTTAGCAAATCTTTTTTTTAATTACAAATAAACATGTGTGAAAAAACTAAATAGACATGCCATAGATCTTCAAAATGACAAATTAAATTCTTGAATATCTTAAAAAATAACCAAATTATTTAGATTTTAAATTTGCAAGATTTATGTATCTTAGTTAATGAATTATTGTGAAACTGGGGTCTAATACTAACGTTTATAAATAGCTTAACTTTTCACTGACATCGAGCACTGTGTCAAACAAATTGTGGTCCAAAGCTTGGTCCAGTTACTTACTTTTGTTGGGCTCTTATTACCAGGTCGCAAAATTGTATATTGGACACAGTGATGGCGCAAATTAAGACGCCTTAGTAATCTTGTTATTTGAAACAGAGCGTTAAATAAGCTTTGAACCATTTAGTTGGAAGTGGTGGACTGCTGCAGAACACATTTTAGACGGTGTTACGGCATTTTTCTGTATATCATAATAAAAACAGTTTTTTTTAATGATATTTTTGTTATTGTTATTATTTATGACAACAATTTACTGCCAAGTAGACAGTACTATTTATATCCAAGCTTAAAAACCGCCGTAAAAGATAATTTTAGACCTATCAATGACACTCTAACGTGTCGTCATTTTAACTCTGTGTGTGTGTGTGTGTGTGTGCTTTCATTCTTTGTCAACATACCATGTGGAGGTATTTGGTATATGGTTTTATTTTCGAAAAAAAAACATGTTAACAAGATATTGGCAATGTATTGTTTTTACCGTCGCCGGTGGCCCGTATCGTTGCACACGTGGTGGGTTCTTACTTTGGTAAACTGGAAAACTAACGAGAAGCAAGCAAAACCAAAAATGCAATGTATGACGCCATGGGATCAAAACTGCCCTAAACAGTGCATTAATTGAACAGTCTATGTGTGTTCGGTCTTGTGGTTTTGTGCCGATCGGATGTAAGAAGTACATTTAAGGAGAGGCTTCTGGTCATGGATGCAATGGACATTTTTAACACACAGATAAACGAACAACTTACCTGCACAATATATTGTAAATCCAAATTTTTGCTTTTTAGGATAAATCACGTAATCTCCGTCAGTAGCATTTGTTCCTAGTTTTTGTCCCACATCTTGACAAGATGTATATACAGTAAAACATCCAACGTGAAGAAAATGTGAATAAAGTTGTATAAAAAATATAACTAAATATTCCCGTAAATTCATAACTATTATATAAAAAAAATATACACACAGGCTACAACTTAAATCTGTCAAAAATTGCAGCTCATGGCTGATACTGGGGTATAAAAGACGGTTAGTTATATAAACTGGGAGATAATACTATAATTAATGTCGAGATTTATCCGTAGAGGTAATCGCGACAGTGTGACAGGCCTAACACATATGACATAGATAACACATAAATATTATATATATATATATATATATATATATATATATATATATATATATATATATATATATATATATATATATATATATATATATACACGCGCTAAGATAAAAAAAAACTGTTTCAACACAAGCGTGAAAAGTAAAAAAAAAAGTTGGAATTACGCACATGAAATCCGGTTTTATAAGCTAAAAAGACAAAAAAAAATGAATTTGTAATATACATTATGATAATGACTGAAAAACATAAAAAACAATAAGGTATATATATTTGTGATGTATGAATTTACACTTGACATATGTCACAAAACGGTGTAACTTAACTTGTTGTTCAGGAGTCTAAAAACTTGTTGCCTGAGTGATTTTTACAGTTTTTCTCACACCTAGATTTCGGGCCTCGGTGAAGCGCGCGCTTTACGGATCACAATGATTCTCGCCGCCTAGGTTCAAATCCCACTCGGGCAAATCCTATTGTGAGAGAGTTTTCTCCGGGCACTCCGGTTTCCTCCACCATCCTAAAACTGACCGACTTGATATAAGTGAAAGTGCGTGAAATACTATTCTTATCCATACACTGTGACTGGATCGAGTTTGTCCCAAATTCAAGCCGTTTGTTGGTAACTTTCATCATCGTTATTTAAACGGATGAGAAAACCCTTACAGAACATGACGGTCTCGGTGTCTCAAAGGTATAGTGTCCACAATGAAATCGGGAGGTCGTAGGTTCGAACCCTGGTGGTTTCAAATATGACTTAAAAATTTGAGATACTGCTTTCTCGTCTAGCGCTCGGCATTAGGAGGAAGAGTATAGGCTGGTTCACCCGGTGCCGGGATAATGTGGATGGTGGGAGTGATATGCTTGTCTGCGGCATACTGGCTACGTGAGCTAGCACCTTCACAACAAGTCATCCTGGTTATGCGTTAGTACAAGGCAGTTTAAAAGACACACTGCACACATAATGCATGCGTTAGTACAATGCAGTTTCAAAGACACACTGCACACATAATGCATGCGCTGGTACAAGGCAGTTTAAAAACACACTGCACACATAATGCATGTGCTAGTACAAGGCAGTTTAAAAGACACACTGCACACATAATGCATGTGCTGGTACAAGGCAGTTTAAAAGACACACTGCACACATAATGCATGCGTTAGTACAAGGCAGTTTCAAAGACACACTGCACACATAATGCATGCGTTAGTACAAGGCAGTTTCAAAGACACACTGCACACATAATGCATGCGCTGGTACAAGGCAGTTTAAAAAACACACTGCACACATAATGCATGTGCTAGTACAAGGCAGTTTAAAAGACACACTGCACACATAATGCATGTGCTGGTACAAGGCAGTTTAAAAGACACACTGCACACATAATGCATGCGTTAGTACAAGGCAGTTTCAAAGACACACTGCACACATAATGCATGCGCTGGTACAAGGCAGTTTAAAAAACACACTGCACACATAATGCATGTGCTAGTACAAGGCAGTTTAAAAGACACACTGCAAACAAAATGCATGTGCTAGTACAAGGCAGTTAAAAAGACACACTGCACACATAAAGCATGCGCTGGTACAAGGCAGTTTAAAAGACACACTGCAAACATAATGCATGTGCTAGTACAAGGCAGTTTAAAAGACACACTGCACACATAATGCATGCGTTAGTACAAGGCAGTTTCAAAGACACACTGCACACATAATGCATGCGCTGGTACAAGGCAGTTTAAAAGACACACTGCACACATAATGCATGCGTTAGTACAAGGCAGTTTCAAAGACACACTGCACACATAATGCATGCGCTGGTACAAGGCAGTTTAAAAGACACACTGCACACATAATGCATAGACGAATTTGTTTTTGGAATAATCTTTAGGTTTTAATAAAATTTTCTTTGCGAATATGCTAAGAAAAACTGCTGATGCAATTTTTAAAACCTGGGACACCACGTCAGTTGCATATGGTAGAGACATTGTGTTACAAAACATTGCTATCAACAAAATAGAACACGATCATTGATTTTTGCCAAATTTTTTGGAACGTCTTGTTCTGTGTGTTTTAATAGCTCTTCATATTTTCTCTTTATTGCAGATAAAAAAGGAGTGTAATGAAGTTATCAAAATCATGTGCTATTTGACAACCTGAAACAGCACTGATTTTAATTTTAACATAAGATTTACAGTTTAAACAATTTTTACTGCAGTAAATTAGGGACAAAATAGGCTTCATCATATATATATATCCCTTATATAAAGAAGTTAATGACAGTAAATTACTTTAAGAATCAGTTTGAAATCCTACACATCAATAACTGTAAAGAGAACAATACAGAAGACGTTACAGGTGCACCATACTAACTAGGTGAGCTAGCACCTCAGTAAAAGATCCCCCTGGGTGTGTTAGTACAAGGTAGATCAAAATGCATACTCTCACACCTTTTGCACACATAAACTTGTTCTTAGAATCCTTAACGGTTAATAAACTTGATCTCATCTTGAATATCTGATGTGATGTTAAACAACATTACAATCAACTAACTACAATTCTTTATCAGTTAGTACCTTGATGACCTATTAAAAGCACACACCAGGCATACTTAAAAAAATGCACTTATTCTTAAAATAAATGATGAAAAAATAAATGAAAACAAACTCCTAAAATTTACATTAATGTTTTTTCATTTATTTATATGATCTTTCATAAATTACAACTTGCATCAAAACACATAAAATAAAAATCAAACTTAATTATACAATAACCATTCTGGCAAGAACCAATCAAAATTCAAATCTTACCTTACATTTGATGCCACTAAATTAAAAGGGGCCTTGATGGCTGTATGGATTAAAGCGCATGCTGATCAATAGCTGTACATCTCACCTCCTAGGTCTGAATCTCACTCAAGCAAAGCCAAATGTCAAAATGTTGGTCAGTTAGCAAGGTCAGCAGTTTTTTTTTCAGGTATTCCAGTTTACTCAACCATATAAAAACTAACAGTCTTACAGTTAAACAGCATTACTTCACTCAGATTCATTGAGTTGAGATTACTGTCTTACACTTCATAATCAGAATAGCAAAATAATATAGAAACTAAAGATGAACTAATAGGGCTAATGACCAAAAGAGTTCAACAGTCTGTGTTGAAGTGTTGTAACGCCCTGAGGTATTATGTTTTAAATAATTTTATGTGAAAAAATCAAAGCAAAGTTACGAACGATTTTTTTTATGACTCAATGGATCCTTGGTTTGAAAATGCATAGGGGATCAAAGCAAAGTTACAAACGATTTTTTTTTATGACTCAATGGATCCTTAGTTTGAAAATGCATAGGCGGCTACTCACACACAAACCTTCTCAGGAAAAGAAACTCAAAAGTCTCATTCCATGATTTCTTTAGACATGCCACATTGTAGTAAGGATGATTGAAGACACAAGCTAAACCTATTTCCCATATCAGTTGTCCAGTTTCACCATGGCCGAAATTATTTCAACTCCCCATATTCATACTAAGTAGAATTAACAAACACATCTGTATTAGTCCGCAAATTGAATGTCCGAAATGGAAATATCAGAAATCTGTGATCAAAAAAAAAAAAAAAAAAAAAAAAAAAAAAAAAAAAAAAAAAAAAAAAAAAAAAAAAAAAAAAAAAAAAAAAAAAAGGGGAGACAAAGCACAGTGGTAAATGAAGATACAATTTGAATTTGATTGGATAAAAACTAATGCCAACCATTGCACTTTCCTCAAACAGATCAAATATCACACATGTTTACATCATAAGAAAAAAATACATAGTCATATAAAAAATATATCAATTAATAGGACATTAAACCTGTCAACCCCTAATCAATCCAGTGGAATGTTCCCGTTTTCATTTTTGGGCATACCCATTTTCTGATAAGGGTTGAAAGAGATAATGTCTTTTCATACTAAAGACATGTTTTGCTGAGCTAAAAAAGATATTTTTTCAGTTTTTTTCTTTAGCTCAAAAAATGCACAATACATTAATAATGGTCTGCACATCTAGGCTTGTAACCATGGAAACACTATTGCATTACTTATCACATAAACAAGATTATTATCAAGATACACAGGCATGACATTTGTTAATTAATATTGCTACTTAAAGATTAATTCTAAGTGAGTTATCTTTCATTCTAAACAAAATTTTCAAGGCTTCTTTCGCACGCCCTCAAACATAACACTCGTGCATCTGAATTTTCTTGGATTATCCGAAGTTCTTGAGAAGAATCCTTCATGAAATCCATGTTGTGTCAGAATTATTCACAGGGATAAAATATGTGGACTGTTTTATGACTTTCAGACAAATGTTGAAATTCTTACTTTTATAATTCAGGAGTTATCTCCCTTACATCACTCTAAGATACTACTTTGTGGTGGTAGTACCTTAACTGAATAGTCCTAACCGGAAGGCATAAAGTATCCATAGCAACTATAATATATGTATTTGGTAAATGGTCTTTACAGAAATGTGTATATAGCAAACAGTCCATAATGGTAACTAACAATGGTGATGTGATCTATGCTATCAGAATCACTGGTTTTTTGTGACAAAAATTACTGAAAATCCAATACATGTATACATCATACATACAATGAACATATCAATACACTTGTCATACTAAAAGCTCAAAATGGGCACTATTGACCAAGTGAGCTAAAGGTGTGTGTGTGTGTGTGTGTGTGTGTGTGTGTGTGTGTGTGTGTGTGTGTGAGAAAAATAAATTAAATACCGAGATTTAAAGTTAAGACATTTACACAGCATAAAACAATTCAAATGTTACCATAGTTACACATATATACCAGAAATTTTAAACATTTACAGAAAACGCCTACAGGAAAACCCTGTTAATTACAACGAACAATTTTTCTGTTTATGGAAATGTACTTGGAGTACAACAGAACTCAAAACATTAAATAGTACATAATAATCATGTAATTTTATGTCATACATAATATCATCATCATTTATATTCCGATGTCCATTTTTTCATATTTTGACTTATTCCCTTGAATCTTTTTTATTTAATGCTTACTGTTAAAATGTCACCTCTAAATCATATGGCAGCAGGTTCATAAATAATTTTATCACAACATATTCAGC
Organism: Tegillarca granosa; assembly: GCA_029721355.1. Lineage (NCBI taxonomy): Eukaryota > Metazoa > Mollusca > Bivalvia > Arcoida > Arcidae > Tegillarca > Tegillarca granosa. The sequence goes on from JARBDR010000054.1 coordinate 25,001, forward strand.
AAATTTTGGTTTGCCAAATCAAAAAGTCCAAAATAAGCTCACATGACCTTTGGTCAGGTGAGCTACAAAACTATACCTTGAAGTTGTTATGGGAATGGAGATATTTTCTGGATAAGTTTTGAATACACCAAAACCTATTATAGAGACCACCTTTGAACTTTATTCTGAACAAATGGTGGTGTTGAATTAAGGTTTTATTGCACTTATCACTTCTTTTCTTATGAAATTTGACAAATTCTTACAATGCAATATTTAAGTTTAGAATCACCCTAGTTTTGTAAAATCTGGGGGAATTTTCAATTGATATTAACTTCTTACGGGTATTGAAATTTTACAAATTCTAATATGCAAGATTTAAGTTGAGAAACGACCTAGTTATGTTATAATTTAAAAACTGAAAAAATCATTGTTGCTAATAATTAACTTCTTAAGGGTGCTGAGACTTGATAAATCCTTATTTGCAAGATTTAAGTTGAGAAACAACTGGCATAAGTGAAAAACTCAGGAAAGCTGACGTAGCTATTAATTAACTTCTAAAGAGCGCTACAATGTTAAAATGTCCATGTTACAAGCTCTCTTCACTTTATAAAGGCTATCTTGCTATGAAGACCATATTTGCATCGAGACCAATGAAATATATTTATACAATCTGCAAGTGACATGAATTATAAACCTTGCCAATTTTTTTCTTTCACATATTATTATTCCCAAATTAATAACACAACTCTATACTTCCACATGAAATAAAGATTCAAGGAAACACGTTTTACCTCATAATTTTAGAAATTTTACAACTCCATAAGTTAAAATCAATGATTCTTCTCATGAGGAATGAAGTATATTTTCCTCCCCTTTTTTTGTTTTTTGTTTCGCATTGAAATGAAAGATCTTGTAGTAAAATCGAAAAATGACTATTAATAATGAATATCATTTTCCCTCAATGTCCCTACAGCCTCTCTTGATAAATCCAAGAACTTTTCAGACTCTGCATATAAGTCACTGTCTTTAAGATGCTTTAAATACTTGGTCCACTATTGAAAGGAGACATCAAAATTATTAGATTATAATCATGAATATAACATGACAAAAAAATTCCATCACTTTTTTTTCTGTCATGAAAATACACTAAAGAGTTTTTAAATTAATTTACTGCAACTTGGGATCTTTGTAAATTTAAATTGTTCAGAATATTCAAATTCCATTTTTGTTTTCTTTGTGAACAACTGTTAATAGCTACTTTTGAACTTATTTTTATGTAGATTTCAAGCGCCTGGATAGAAGTCTGAAAATTTGGCCTGTCTGGTTGGTCAGTTAGGATAGACCCCGTTATTCCAACTGATGCACTAAAGTATGAAAGACAAGGAAGGACCTGGCAATCAGCTTTACCAGTGTGCACAATGTTGATGAACTATAACCCTTCAATGGGTTTATAGATTCAAAATTGGATAATATCACATGTTTATTTTGTGTGTCCTGTGTCAAAGAATGACACAACATTTACAATAACGTTGCCGCCCATTTCCGACAGAAGGCGGAGGTGTGACTGGTGCAAAGTAGGCGTGGACTTTGATATTTGGTAATCTTGTCTGAAAAAAAAGAAGAAAAAAATAGCATTGCATTATTTTAATCTTACACTGACTTTACAGGACATATAGAATCAACTGACTAAACCACAAGGGAAGGGGGGGAGAGGGGGGTCCTCAAATTCAAAAATTCAAACAACATATTCAGCCAAGGTGAACACAAAATTTCTTCACGTATCCATACAACACAACCTATCACTACTTTAAATACAACAAGTTTACTCATCACAACATGTGTGAGGCAATATAACAGACCATCAAGCAATGATGAAAAATTTAAATTTTGACCTCCCCTTGCATTTAACAAAAATGGTCACATTTGTGGGGTGGGGTGGAGTGGAGTGGAGTTGGGTGGAGTGGAGTGGAATGGAGTAATGGTGTTTTATGTTTTATATTCCCCCCCCTCCCCGGTCAAGATTTTTTCACTTATTTTGAGGCAGTCAGTTCTGGGGTGGTGGAGGAAACCTGAGTGCCCAGAGAAAACCACTGACCTTTAGCAAGGGAAATGACAAACTTTCTCACATTAGAATCTATCCCGAGTGGGATTTGAACCCATGTGGTGAGAGGCACTGTGATCCGTAAGCATGTGCTTTAGACCACTCAACCACCAAAGTCCCTGGTCACATTTGTGAGACCCTACCTATTCTGCAATACACATTTAAAATAAAGCTCATTGAGCTAATAGATTAGATAAAACTCTTGTCATAGCTGAAAATGATAATGTTCCAACTGGTTTCTAAACACATACATGTACCGAGAGTTCAACTTTGATCAAGTACTCAATACTTGTATCTTTAGACAAAGCAAACTGAATATGGTAACTAACTGCTTTTCAGCCTTCCATATTAGCTGACAACTTCAAAATTATATCCTTATTCTAACTGCACCCCAGTCAAAAACTTTTCACTTGTATTGAGATGTTTAGTTCTGGGATGGTGGGGAAAACCAGAATACCCGGAGAAAACCACTGATCTTTGGCAAGGGAACTGACAAACTTTCTCACACTAGGACCTGTCTCGAGTGGGATTCAAAAACAGGTAATAAAAGGCATTGTTATCTGTAAGGGTGCACTTTAGACCACACAACCTTGGTTTGATAGAACATAGTGAGTCATAATAAAGTCTTCAAAATGACAAAAATAATCTAACCACAAGTAACTAGACACCACCTAGCACTGCAGTTTAAGCGGTATTATAAAGGATAAATAAAGAATTAAAGTTTACAGGTCTAATAATTTTCTGAATACAAACATATACCAATAATAAACAGCTGGCAGAACGGTTATCATTTTTTATAAAGAAACATTAAGTAACCAAAAGCTGCCAACAAAACTGAGTTAGGTCAGACTCTTGATACAGGTCGACAAATTGACTTACTCTCAATCTTCTAATACCAGCCCTTGTAATTAGCTGACAGTCGTAGAGTTCAATCCTCTCTAACCCTTGACAACCCATTAAATGTTCTAAGGAAGCGTCAGTAATTAACGGACAATTATCAAGTTCTAGAACACTCAACTGCTCGGTGGCACAACCACCTGATCCAACATGTCGTATTCCTTCATCTGTTATAAGTTCACAATGGGATAAACTCTGAAAGAAATTTTATGAAATTTTAAAGTACATCAGAAATGAAGCTATTTAGACAAAGTTACTAACATTTTATTAACAAACACAAAAAAATCAACACAAATCTCATACCACTGGTTAGCAGTCTGTGTTGATAAACATTAAAGAACAGTCGGTCTAAAAACTGGTTCTGATTGACCAGTAACAATCTACTATGAGGAAAAACCCTTTCTCACTTGGAGTTTACTTGTTGAAACCACCAGCAGTGAGAATATCTTGGGTTTGAAGTCTTAGGCCTTCATCATTCGACAACCACGGCCCCCACTGCTAGTGTTAAAACCCCTGTTACCATGCCAAACATGTACACCATATTTGCATTTAATTATGCTACATTCATGTATGCATTCATATCATTCATATCATTCATATGCATTCATATCATACCATATGCAGCAAAAAGGGAGAAAATTGAAAATGGAGAGATGATCTACTAACTATAGCAACAGTTAAGATATTCAGAAAAAAGTTTAAGAAACATCAAAATTTTATAAACAAGTAAAAAAAATACATACCAATGCACTTATCTTTGGGCAATAATTAGCCAAAAAATTAAGTGTAGCGTCAGTTATCTAAAAATAAAATAAAAACAAATATAAACCTATTTTCAATTACGCCGTCTTATGTTGTATTATTACTGCGGACAAGAAAAACAGAGTTGTCTTTCTTATCCATAACATAATAAAATGATTTTATGCCACATTATCATCATCAATAAATTTTCTGATGTACAGGTAAATCGTGGTCTATAGGCAGAGCATTTTAAACATGTATACTGTATATTATAATATAAATTAAAACACATCATCTTTTGCAACCACTATGGTAGCTCAGTTGGTAGAGTGCTCACTTCATATATGGGAGGTCACCAAGCACTCTGCATGTAGAAATGAACTTGAAGTCACTGGGTCCTTCATTGGAGAACTAAAAAAACTGAAGACCCATATCACAGCAGGTGTGGCATGCTAAAGAACCCTCTCTGCACACTGACCTAAGCGCACTGCAAAGATAAAATTTCTGCCAATTCACATATAGCTGGTGACGCCTCAGTATAAGGGAAATATTCTTGACTGTGATGTAAAACCCCATTAAATAAAATCAACACTTTTGTATATAATCACACCTTTTCACACATTTTATTTGTTCCAAGTATACTTTCCCTAATATTGAAACCAACCCGCATTTAATGTACTCAGGGTCCGATTGTTTAAAGCTTTCTCGGTCATTGTTAATCAAGTGGTCAGTGAAAATTCATAATGTTATTGAAATTAAATGCATTAATTATAGACAAAAAGGTTTTGTATGACTGAAATTGTTTCCATCTGATAATAACTGTATGCAATTCACTTTAAAAAAAAATAATTAAAAAATATTGTCCAATTTACAATTTTCAAATTTACATAAACCAATTGGCTAAGCTAGCAAGAAAACCCTTACAGACCCTCTACACTAGTTCATAACTTACTTGTATACATTCTTCAAGATCCATTTTTTCCAAATTGTTACAATTCTGAAATTGGAAAAAAAATATTTCAGTTGACAAGTTATTAATAAGTTGAATTATTTACAGAGTATTATGTACAGTATTGTTTTCTCACTAAAAACAGAGAATTTTTTGCATTTCAACATGACAGGTAAAATAGAAATAAAAGGAACAAAAAATAAAATGGACCAATTAGCAACCAACGGAGAACCTACTTTCTGGCAATATTCATCTTTCCATAATATTCTTCTCTGCATCATACTGACTTGGTGAGCTAGCACCTTACCAAAAAATCACCCTGTGGGCTAGTTTACGGGAGGCCATAATACAGACTCATGCATCACATGCACATGTGAACTTGTTTCTAGATTAATTATAATCTAAGTTTGATCTCGTCGTGAATAGCCAAAATAAAAAATTGCTGTGATGCTAAACAACATTACAACAGCTGCAACAACAATCATCTATCAAAAATCAAGTTCATACACTCTGTTCTAGAAAACTTTAAAATTGTCACATACCCTTGCTAAAGCTTGGAACCCATTATCTGTAAAATGTGAACAGCAGGCAACTTCAAGTGTTCTAAAATTATCAAAACAAAAAAAAGAAAATGTTTTACCGTTATTTACAATCCCCATTCTAAAGAAGAATCTTGTACCATTATATACAGTAAAACCTCCTTATAATGTCCCTCAGTGACTTCTATTTTGCATAGTGCCACAAGTTTTTGAGGCACCAATGTCTATTTCTTCTACTTTCTTTTTCAGTATAATCCTTCCCTAATTTATCACTATATTCCCTTACTGACTAGGTTTAGTAAAGGAGTGTGAACTGTTTGACAGTTCAAAGTTTGGTGGTTTATTTTGAGCACTTCAGTTTCCTCCACCATCTAAGACCTGACTACATAAATATATGATAATAAATCTTGACTGGGGCATAAAACAACACATATACAACATTTTACTTAACAAATGGTAGTGATTATTCAAAGTTTTACTGTATTTCAGACATGGCCTATACCACAATTACATTATTTCATGTACCTTTTTTTTTTTTTTTTTTTTTTTTTGTAATGTCATTATATCAATCAGGTGTTAACATTTTTTTTCAGTGTACCCCTACTCCCCCATCCAACATTAAGTATTCTGTATCTCATAACTTACTGGATTCACTGTCATTGTAAGTGTTATCACTTGTATTGACCGGATTTTAAATTTCTGGTTCTTAAATTCTTAAATATCTCTTGCTGGATTGAGCTATGTCTTATATCTTTCTTATAACTATTGATTAAAATGTTTCATATCAGGAAAATGGAACTGTACTTCCACCTTAACTAGAATACTGACTATGTACAAATTAAAAACGAAGGGCTAGTGACTTTTTCCTCTAATTTCTATTTAGTTGGAGGAAAAACTCACTATAAGAAATCCAACCTTGCAGTTAAAAGTACATTAAGCCTGTTAAGCTCATAATTGATCTATGATACGGAATTTTTTTTCTTTTTAGATATTTACCGCAAATTTATACATCCTTGACCTAATGATACTAATGACGCATCTGTTAATCGCGGACAACTGGATATACATAATGATAATAACTGATGACAATGTTCTCCTATTTCCTGAATAGCTTCGTCTGTTATATTCTGAAAATTTGAAAATAACAACATCAATATTGTACTCAGTTAGAACAAATAAATACTGATAATTTTAACAAGAATAGTGAGTTTTCTGAATAATTTCATCGGTAATATTCTGAAAATTTGAAACAAAAATGTTTCTATGTGACTGAAAAAGAAGAAATAAATATCATTAATTTTAACAAGAATTGTGAGTTTCCTGAATAATTTCATCGGTATATTTTGAAAATTTGAAATAAAAATGTTTCTATGTGGCTGAATAAGAACAAAAAAATACTGAAAATTTTAACAAGAATTGTGAGTTCCCTGAATATACATTCTAAAATTTTAAATACAAATGTTAAAACTGGACTCAAAAGAATAGATAAATATTGCCTATACATATTCTGAAATTAAAAATTAAACTTTTAATATTGGACTAAGAAAAAAAATATTGAAAATATTAACAAGAACTGTGAGTTACCTGAAACATATTTTGAAAATTCAAGATGCTCTTGGAAGGTGGAGGAAACTGGAGTGCATGAAGAAAACCACCGACCTTTGGTAAGTGAACTGAAAACTTTTTTACACAAGGATCTGTCTTGAGTGGGATTTAAACCTAGGTCGTGAGTGGCATTGTGATCCAATAAGCATGCACTTTGTAACACTTGGCCACTGAGCCTTCAGAAAAAGGGAAAGAGGGAAGGAAGGAGAAAAAAATAGACATATTTTCATTCCTTACTGTTGTATGCAGATCTATCTTTGAGCTTTGCAGTTTTATAGATGGATGGAGGGAGGATGAATAAAAAGCAGGAAAGAAGGAAGGAAGAAGGAAAGAAAAAAGAAACATTGTCATAACTTACTGTAGTATGCAGATCTATTTTTGTGAGTGCTTTGCAGTTCTGTGCTAAATGACCAATTCCAATATCTGTAATCTATAAAATATAAAATATATCCAAATTAAAACATTACTAACAATCAAGTTCATAAAATCAATCAATAAATCATTCTTTACAATCTCTTAAAACTCTCCATGAATAAAAATAATTTAGACAGTTTATATTGTTAGTAAGGCTTGTACGGTTGTACCAAATCTTTGATTCTGTACCCCAGCAGATTAGGCGAGTTTAAAGTTTACATGGGGCCTTGCGGCCATTGTGCAGACTGTTTGATTTTGTTTTTGTAGTTTTTAGTGAATTTTGCTAATAAGTCGTTATACTCTATTATTCTGTACCCCAAAATCTTCATTCTAATATGCTGCCAGTTAACAAGCATTATCGTTGGTTACATCAAAATATGATTTGATAAGACAAGACGTCAAAACAGTTTCTAGTCAAACAAATTGTTCTTGTATTGAAATTTACAAATTCCAGTATTTCTGATTAGAAAATATTTATTTTCTTACAAATTTAAACCAATAAGTTCATACTCAATTCTTACTCTTAAAAGATATCATTTAAAGAGTGAATGGGATCGAGTGAATTTATGGTGTGTCATGCCCCAGTCAAGATGCTTTTATTTAAATTGAAGCAGTCAGTTCAACTGTGTTTGAGGAAACAAGTATGTAGAGAGGAACCACCCACTTTTAGCAAGCAAACTGCAAAATTTTGTCACATGAGAAAATGTTCCTGACTGAATATGAATCTAGATGGAGAGAGACAATATGATCTGTAAGTGTGTGATTTAGACCACTGAACCCCCCCCCCCCCCCAATATAAAAAAAGAGCTTTTAATAAAAGAAATGGTGCCTTTTTAAAAAGTATTGCTTAATAAAATAATTCTCTGCAATATTTTTGGGTCAGATGGTGATATAATATGTCTTTTAAAAAATCTAGTTGTTGATCATGAGTAAGAGATAGTCGGATTTTTTTTTGTAGATGTAAAACTATAGGCTCTTATTGTGAGCACAATAAATTTAATTCTACATTATTTGTTTTGTAATAATATTTTATTTTTTTTATTTTTCTATCTATCTATTTATTTATTTATTTTTTATTTTCTTAATTTTTTTTATTTTTCTATTGTATCTTTTTTTATTTTTTTTTATTTATTTATTATATTTTATTTATTTTATTTATTTTATTTATTTTATTTTATTTTATTTTATTTTATTTTATTTTTTTTTTTTTTTTTTTATTTTTATTTTTTTTTTTTATCATTTTTTGTTTGGACAAACAACATATATTTTTTGAATAACTACAATAAACAGGGATAAAACACATTGTTTACTTAAAAAACAAAATTTTAAACTATAGAAGAAAAATGTAAAAATAACAAATTCTAATTTTAACCAGCACACAAAAAAAATTAAAAGCAACAGTAATACTCAAAACAACAAAAAAAAGCATCTAAGAAAGTCAATTCAAACAAAAACCATAATATTTTCCAAAACTTTTTGCTTTGATATTTAATTTCAAAGATATTTTTGTGTCATCAAAAGTGTCTAAGCTTGGGTATTTTCCTGTAATACTAAGCATCTATAACACTAAATGGTAACAGTTGTTTATTTACTGATCAAGAAGTCTGATGACTTTAACAACAAAACAAAGCCATAATCAACAAAAGTGAATACATCAAAGGGCACCTGTCTTCAGCTTCTATTGTCCTTCACTGATTGGTTGTTGAAATCCATTTATTGACCCTTGAACTATACTCAACTTTACTGATTGGTCAGTCAGCAGTTGCATCCACCCATTTGAGTAATATTTCCCATTGTTGTCCAATTATATTTATAGTTTTTCCCTCCTCCAAATTTCAAAAGCATAAAACTTATCTGCAACTGCGAAATTGACACTTCACACAGATTATGCAAAGAACAGAGGTGAAGGCTAAATAGAAGTTGATTGTGTATTAATCAGAAGAAAATTCTAGACAAGGTAGGCCAAATTATCTTTAATTCTTTTTTACCTTTTTTTCTATTTTGTTATAAGATAAAGCATGTGTTCTTCATTGATATTTTTTATTATGTAAAGGCTTAAGTTTCACCATCATTATTAAATTACCAGAAAGTTGAAATAATTTTTTTCATACCAATCCTACACAAAGCTAAATTACAAGGTATTTGAACCTCTCTTTTCATACAAGATTTGATAAAAAAAATCAAAAAGTCTAATGAAAAAGTAAAGAAAATAGTATATAATAGTAATTAATTTTATTTAAAAAAAATGATTGTGAAACTAAAGCCATAGCTGTTTGAGTTGAAATTCTAGAAAATTGTTTTTGTGTTTTTAAAGTTTTATAAAAAGTGTTCCCAAAGGTTATGTATCTTTTATTTCAGTGGTTAGTGTGTACTTATTTAATTTCATTATAATAGTTTCATAAACTGTGTTATATTGTGTGAAAAAACTGGCAATGCATATAAGAAATATTTGTAATTTTGTTCAAAATACCACCAAAAGTATGTAATGCATTATTTATTTGGCTCCAATTTCACTATCAATCCTTTATTTAAAATCTGTCTTAATCTCATTAATCTTTCATTACTTAGGAGATGAGTGTGAAAATGAGCCTCATAATTGTGAAATGATTTTTTACCTTATCCTTTTCTATTTTATTTCTTTTTTATATTTGATTATTTAAGATGTGTCAATTTTTATTTTTATTTTTTTACTTTTTGAAATTGATAAAATAAATAAATAAATAAGAAAATAAATAAATAAATAAGAAAATAAACAAATAAATAAATAAATAAATTAATAAATCTTAATGAAAATAGGTAATTTTTCAAATTTATTAAAATATATAAATATTTTTTAATAAGCTAACTGATAAAATATATTTCATAAAAAACAAAAATTAATCAATAAGTTTCAAATTATTCATGGAAAAAAAGGAGAAACCCATATCTATTTAAAAGGGAAATAATACATAATCAGGAATTTTTTAAATTAAATAATAATTATGTTTAACAAACGATAGAAAATACTGACTTAATTGACAATAAAACTTGTATCTTTATATTGTAGAAAAAATTAATCTAATCATTTAGATTGATGAAATCATGTTAAAGTTAATTCAGGAATAGAAAAATAAGTAGAATAATATATATAGTATATATATATATATATTTGAAATGATGTAAAATTCTTTTTTTTTTTTATAAATTTTTTTACACTAATGTATTTTAAGAAATGGGCTAATAATTTTAATCTATTTTTAAAAACCCAAGATTTTCCTAATTTGATACAATTTAACTGTTTTCATTTTAAAAGATTATACAAGAAGGTGAAGATTTTTGTAATCTGTTTTTTTATGTTATTGTTCTCTGGAACCATTTAACAGTTTTCCTTGAGATAAGACTGAAGATATCTGATTAAGTTTTTTTTATATGATTTAAAACTTCTAATTGGACTGGTACCATTGAACTATTTTATTTTAAAACTAAAGACTAAGTACAGACAATGAAGACTTTTCCCATTTCATTTTAGTTTTTTTAAATGATTGTTACCTTTTTGGCTTCCTTAATCATCAAAGGTGTCTTAATTACCTGGATTATAATTATAGCTTGTTAAGTAAAGGTATGATATAAGATATGTTTGCTAATGAACATCCTGGTAATGGCTTCTTACACCTGTTTTTATAACACTCTCACTACAAAATAATGTCTTATACTATTTGTCCAGATCAAAAATATCATTTTCAAAAAAAGCCATTTCATATCTGATATATGCCCTGTTGAAGACACAAGTAAGTTCTTTTTTTTATCTAATATACCCAAGCTGAATTTTTCCAAATTTTTAATATTCCTTACAGTAATTTTCTAAAATTCCATTTATTTAAATTTTGAGTTTGATGAACATATATCATGCAATGATCTGCTGTTTTAACACATGATTTTTTTTGACGAACAAACATTTACTTGAAATAGCTCATATATGTCACATCAAATTGTCTGATATTCTAGGAATTCTGTTGTAACCAAGCTAACTTTAGTTAACTTTTTTTCTAAATCAATCCTATTCTAATGCATTCAGTATTATCATCCTTGTGTATTAATTTATTTGATTTATAAAAAGTGTTTTTGTTAAGACTGCAGTTTCATTTTATAAATATTGTAAATTAATATAGATCTCATCATTATGGGCAAAACTGTCTTTATGGGTTATTCCGAATTTGAAATTTTTTAAAAACAAATTATTTTCATATTAGTTGAAATCCAACAGATTCCTCTTCTGATACATTGAAACAATATCTAGATCATTTTGTAATTTTTTTTTAAATTTAAGTTTTTTTTCTTATTTTGTTTCATTAAGCAATTTAATGTAATAGTTGCTTGTTCATCATTAAAAAAAGAACACATTGTAACTCTTGTAGTGTTAACTTCACTTCTCCCAAAATTGTTATGTGCTTCTTTTGACATTTTTAAGAAATAATGCATTAAAAGTAGCACATGACAATTCTATTACAATAACCTTAATTAATCTATAATATCTAGGAAAAAAAATGCTCAAAAAAATATATTTTTTAAAATAACACAAAAAGGCATATAAGGATTATTAGATGAATAGAAAAACTACAACCCCATCAAACTAAAGCTGATTTTTTTCAGATTTCCAAGCTAAAATTTTATATTTTAAAACAGAATAAAAATATGCTGGTATTGCTGACAAGCAACTCTCTTGTAGTGTTAATCAATTTAGAACAAAATGGTTTCAATGATTTTTTTTATATAATTTTGCCATGGCCTGTTACTTATAGGTTTACAGAATTGTCTCCCTTACAAAACCTTATGTAATGGTATAACAGTGTTAAATGTAAAGCTGTCCTGTTGTTACCTGGAAAGAGAGCCCAGTAGCCCAAACTCTGGCACTTGCCTTCCCATAATTTAAGGTCTGGGACAATAAAAAAAATTATATATATCATTTTATATTATCTGTTCAAATTCAAACACAGCATAATGTGTTCACTTGCTTAAGGTCACTGATATTTACTGGGGGCTGGTTTCCTCCACCATCCCTAAACTGACTGCTTCAATATGAGTCAAACATTCTGGACTACTACACCATGAATCTACTAATATTGAGGAAACATCAAATACAATTATCAATATAATTAAGTTCAATATCATTGATGTATTTTTTTATTTGCCATGTGAAATTTCCATTCTCCAAGCTTGAAAGCTGTTTCATTCATATAGACTAAAATATGACAAAATCTTGTCACTCCATGTATGAATACATAAAAATACGATCAGGAACTACAATATTATAGGTAAACAAACATGGCTGCCATGGCGTATTTATGAGATTGTACAAGAGTTCAACATTATTAACTGATGAAATATGTTTGACTTAAAATGAAAAAAAAAAAAAAAAAAATACAATTTTTATTCATCAATCAAATAGCTATGCTAAATGAATTTATTCATTATGGGAAATACTTAAAGGGTTATTCAAATGCTTCCTCCCCCCAAACAGATTTTGTGGAACAGCATGTAATTTGTTCATTATTTTTTACTTAAACATCAACTCTAGGAAGAAAATGAAAAGGAGGAATTGAAAATAATCTGAATACACATAAGTAAAGTAAATCTAAAGTACATAAAATATTAATATATATTAGGCCCTCAAAGGTTTTAAATATTTCGCCATTTATTAAAAGTAAGCTGAGGATAACTCCTCCTTGATTTTAGGAAGACCAATGTCCAAGTAACTAGAATATTAAGGGTTTTAAAAATTGTATACAGTAATCATTACCGTCTCTCAGAACAATTTGTGTATAAATAGATCAATTATAAAAGGAAAATCTATGTAAAGTCTTTCTACAGGTCACATTATGTTCTGATTTAAAATATGTGAAGTAAGACAGAGAATGGCTCGTGTTCATACTGTT
>JARBDR010000054.1:38237-69782 GCA_029721355.1 Tegillarca granosa
TTTATTCCATATACTCAATTTTCCATCACAAAATCATTTTATAAGAATATGAAGACATTGAAACTGTTTCACCCCAGCACAGGCAAGTGTTACAATTAAGACCATGTCAACACATAGCATGTGCAAGTGGAAAACAGTTTGAACACGTAAGCCACATTCTCCAAGAAACCTCAGATGTTCAAAACATCACTCAGAGCTTTATCTGTTGGCGACAGAAATGTCCCAGCACAGGTAAGTGCTAACATAATTACAAACTCAGCACATTAACTGTACAGGTACACTCCTGATTATAAACATAATACTTGACCCACGCTATGTGTTTAGAAACTGGAATACCCCAGCACAGGCAAGTGTTACTATTGAGACAAAGTAAACACATTACATGAACTAGTGTACAACAGTTCTCTTCATTATCACACCATATTTCTGCCATTAAAAAATAAATATTCAAAAGCATTACCCCTAACAGCCAGCAATATTCCAGCACAAGTAAGTGCTAACATAATTACCAAGTTGGCACATTACCTGTACAGGTATACTATAGTTGGTTTATTCCATATACTGAATTTTCCATCACAAAATCATTTTATAAGAATATGAAGACATTGAAACTGTTTCACCCCAACACAGGCAAGTGTTACAATTAAGACCATGTTAACACATAGCATGTGCAAGTGGAAAACAGTATGAACACGAGCCATTCTCTGTCTTACTTCACATATTTTAAATCAGAACATAATGTGACCTGTAGAAAGACTTTACATATGATTTTCCTTTTATAATTGATCTATTTATACACAAATTGTTCTGAGAGACGGTAATGATTACTGTATACAATTTTTAAAACCCTTAATATTCTAGTTACTTGGACATTGGTCTTCCTAAAATCAAGGAGGAGTTATCCTCAGCTTACTTTTAATAAATGGCGAAATATTTAAAACCTTTGAGGGCCTAATATATATTAATATTTTATGTACTTTAGATTTACTTTACTTATGTGTATTCAGATTATTTTCAATTCCTCCTTTTTATTTTCTTCCTAGAGTTGATGTTTAAGTAAAAAATAATGAACAAATTACATGCTGTTCCACAAAATCTGTTGGGGGGGAGGAAGCATTTGAATAACCCTTTAAGTATTTCCCATAATGAATAAATTTATTTAGCATAGCTATTTGATTGATGAATAAAAATTGTATTTTTTTTTTTTTTTCATTTTAAGTCAAACATATTTCATCAGTTAATAATGTTGAACTCTTGTACAATCTCATAAATACGCCATGTCAGCCATGTTTGTTTACCTATAATATTGTAGTTCCTGATCGTATTTTTATGTATTCATACATGGACTGACAAGATTTTTGTCATATTTTAGTCTATATGAATGAAACAGCTTTCAAGCTTGGAGAATGGAAATTTCACATGACAAATAAAAAATACATCAATGATATTGAACTTAATTATATTGATAATTGTATTTGATGTTTCCTCAATTTTAGTAGATTCATGGTGTAGTAGTCCAGAATGTTTGACTCATATTGAAGCAGTCAGTTTAGGGATGGTGGAGGAAACCAGCCCCCAGTAAATATCAGTGACCTTAAGCAAGTGAACACATTATGCTGTGTTTGAATTTGAACAGATAATATAAAATGATATATATAATTTTTTTTATTGTCCCAGACCTTAAATTATGGGAAGGCAAGTGCCAGAGTTTGGGCTACTGGGCTCTCTTTCCAGGTAACAACAGGACAGCTTTATATTTAACACTGTTATACCATTACATAAGGTTTTGTAAGGGAGACAATTCTGTAAACCTATAAGTAACAGGCCATGGCAAAATTCCATAAAAAAAATCATTGAAACCATTTTGTTCTAAATTGATTAACACTACAAGAGAGTTGCTTGTCAGCAATACCAGCATATTTTTATTCTTTTTTAAAATATAAAATTTTAGCTTGGAATTTGAAAAAATCAGCTTTAGTTTCATGGGGTTGTAGTTTTTCTATTCATCTAATAATCCTTATATGCCTTTTTGTGTAATTTTAAAAAATATATTTTTTTGAGCATTTTTTTTCCTAGATATTATAGATTAATTAAGGTTATTGTAATAGAATTGTCATGTGCTACTTTTAATGCATTATTTCTTAAATTTGTCAAAAGAAGCACAGAACAATTTTGGGAGAAGTGAAGTTAACACTACAAGAGTTACAATGTGTTCTTTTTTTAATGATGAACAAGCAATCTATTACATTAAATTGTTTAATGAAACAAAATAAGAAAAAAAACTTAAATTTAAAAAAAATTACAAAATGATCTAGATATTGTTTCAATGTATCAGAAGAGGAATCTGTTGGATTTCAACTAATATGAAAATAATTTGTTTTTAAAAAATTTCAAATTCGGAATAACCCATAAAGACAGTTTTGCCCATAATGATGAGATCTTTATTAATTTACAATATTTATAAAATGAAACTGCAGTCTTAACAAAAACACTTTTTATAAATCAAATAAATTAATACACAAGGATGATAATACTGAATGCATTAGAATAGGATTGATTTAGAAAAAAAGTTAACTAAAATTAGCTTGGTTACAACAAAATTCCTAGAATATCAGACAATTTGATGTGACATATATGAGCTATTTCAAGAAAATGTTTGTTCGTCTAAAAAAATCATGTGTTAAAACAGCAGATCATTGCATTATATATGTTCATCAAACTCAAAATTTAAATAAATGGAATTTTAGAAAATTACTGTAAGGAATATTAAAAATTTGGAAAAATTCAGCTTGGGTATATTAGATAAAAAAAGAACTTACTTGTGTCTTCAACATGGCATATATCAGATATGAAATGGCTTTTTTGAAAATGATATTTTTGATCTGGACAAATAGTATAAGACATTTTGTAGTGAGAGTGTTATAAAAACAGGTACATAAGAAGCCATTACCAGGATGTTCATTAGCAAACATACCTTATATCATAACTGTACTTAACTAGCTATAATTATAATCCAGGTAATTAAGACACCTTTGATGATTAAGGAAGCCAAAAAGGTAACAATCATTAAAAAAAAACTAAAATAAAATTGGAAAAGTCTTCATTGTCTGTACTTAGTCTTTAGTTTTAATATAAAATAGTTCAATGGTACCAGTCCAATTAGAAGTTTTCAATCATATAAAAAAACTTAATACAGAAATCTTCAGTCTTATCTCTAGGAAAACTGTTAAATGGTTCCAGAGAACAATAACATAAAAAAACATAAAAAAAACAGATTACAAAAATCTTCACCTTCTTGTATAATCTTTTAAAATGAAAACAGTTAAATTGTATCAAATAAGGAAAATCTTGTGTTTTTCAAAATAGATTAAAATTATTAGCCAATTACTTAAAATGCATTAGTGTAAAAATAATTTATTAAAAAAAAAGAATTTTACATCATTTCAAATATGTGGTCACAAATTAGCACTTTTGTACAATTATTAATGGTTTATATTCCAATAAATTTATAATCAAACAATGCATTTGAATAAATGAGGGATAAGCTTATTTAAATTTTTTTCAAAATAAATTGTCCTGAGAAACAGATTTAATTGCTTAATATTTAACATTATCATTTTTCAGGTTAAAATAAATTGCTAAAAAGTTATTGCTTTGAACTATTACTATATATATATTATTCTACTTATTTTTCTATTTCTGAAAAATCAACAATTAACATGATTTTATCAATCTAAATGATTAGATTAATTTTTTCTACAATATAAAGATACAAGTTTTATTGTCAATTAAGTCAGTATTTTCTATTTTATGTTAAACATAATTATTTTTTAATTAAAAAATTCCTGATTATGTATTATTTCCCTAGATATGGGTTTCTCCTTTTTTTCCATGAATAATTTGAAACTTAGTGATTAATTTTTGTTTTTTATGAAATATATTTTATCAGTTAGTTTATTAAAAAATATTTATATATTTTAATAATTTGAAAAATTACCTATTTTTATTTATTTATTTATTTATTTATTTATTTATTTATTTATTTATTTATTTATTTTATCAATTTCGAAAAGTAAAAAAAATAAAAATAAAAATTGACACATCTTAAATAATCAAATATAAAAAAGAAATAAAATAGAAAATGATAAGGTTAAAAATCATTTCACAATTATGAGGCTCATCTCTTAAGTAATGAAAGATTAATTGAGATTAAGACAGATTTTAAATAAAGGATTGATGTTTAAATTGGAGCCAAATAAATAATGCATTGTATACTTTTGACCAGGGTCGAACACAAACCAGTAAGAGTCATTGAGTGGAAAGGTTGTTTAAATGCCGTAACAACATGGCCAGAACGAAAGACATAACGAATAATTCACTGGAAAAATACAAGGAAAAAAAGAAACATTGCCATGGACAAGATGGACCTTTCCAATCAATTTGTATCGATATAAAATGTACTTGCTAGAAAATTTTGTATGGGTCTGACTAATCAAGCATATGTCAGATCATGATTTATTTCAGTGTTGTTTAAATTGACAGAAGTAACGTTTATGATGATAATGATGATTATGATGATGATGATGACTATTATTATTATTATTATTATTATTACATGTATTATTATTAATGTTGTTGTTGTTGTTGTTGTTGTAAGAAGGCTTCACCAATTTGTTAGCATATCCAGTGAAGGTCCAAATTCAGGAGTTTTATACCTGTCATCTTATCTTGGGTTTAAATTCTTATATTATATATTTATTTATTTATTTATTTATTTATTTTATCAATTTCGAAAAGTAAAAAAAATAAAAATAAAAATTGACACATCTTAAATAATCAAATTAAAAAGAAATAAAATAGAAAATGATAAGGTTAAAAATCATTTCACAATTATGAGGCTCATTTTCACACTCATCTCTTAAGTAATGAAGGATTAATTGAGATTAAGATAGATTTTAAATAAAGGATTGATGGTGAAATTGGAGCCAAATAAATAATGCATGACATACTTTTGGTGGTATTTTGAACAAAATTACAAATATTTCTTATATGCATTGCCAGTTTTTTCACACGATAAAACACACTTTATGAAACTATTATAATGAAATAAGTACACACTAACCACTGAAATAAAAGATACATAACCTTTGGGAACATTTTTTATAAAACTTTAAAAACACAAAAACAATTTTCTAGAATTTCAACTCAAACAGCTATGGCTTTAGTTTCACAATAATTTTTTTTTTATAAAATTAATTACTATTATATATTATTTTCTTTACTTTTTCATTAGACTTTTTGATTTTTTTATCAAATCTTCTATGAAAATAGAGGTTCAAATACCTTGTTATTTAGCTTTGTGTAGGATTGGTATGATAAAAATTATTTAAACTTTCTGATAATTTAATAATGATGGTGAAACTTAAGCCTTTACATAATAAAAAATATCAATGAAGACACATGCTTTATCTTAAAACAAAATAGAAAAAAAAGGTTAAAAAAATTTAAAGATAATTTGGCCTACCTTGTCTAGAATTTACTTCTGATTAATTCACAATCAACTTCTATTTAGCCTTCACCTTCGTTCTTTGCTTAATCTGTGTGAAGTGTCATTTTCGCTGTTGCAGATAAGTTTTATGCTTTTGAAATTTGGAGGAGGGAAAAACTATAAAAAATAATTGGACAACAATGGGAAATATTACTCAAATGGGTGGATGCAACTGCTGACTGACCAATCAGTAAAGTTGAGTATAGTTCAAGGGTCAATGAATGGATTTTAACAACCAATCAGTGAAGGACAACAGAAGCTGAGGACAGGTGCCCTTTGATGTATTCACCTTTGCTGATTATGGCTTTGTTTTGTTGTTAAAGTCATCAGACTTCTTGATCAGTAAATAAACATCTGTTACCATGTACTGTTATAGATGCTTAGTATTACAGGAAAATACCCAAGCTTAGACACTTTTGATGTCACAACAATATCTTTGAAATTAAATTTCAAAAGCAAAAGTTTTGGAAAACATTATAGTTTTGTTTGAATTGACTTTCTTAGATGCCTCTATTTGTTGTTTTGAGTATTACTGATGCTTTTAAATTTTTTTTGTGTGCTGGTTAAATATAGAATTTGTTTTTTTTTTTACATTTTTCTTCTAAAGTTAATTTTTTTGTTTTTTAAGTAAACAATGTGTTTTATCCCTGTTTATTGTAGTTATTCAAAAAATATATGTTGTTTGTCCAAACAAAAAATGATAAAAAACAAAATAAAATAAAATAAAATAAAAAAAGATACATTTAGAAAAATTAAAAAAATAAAAAATTTAAAAAAAAAAAAAAAATTAATTAATTAATTAATAAATAGATAGATAGAAAATAAATAAATAAAATATTATAACAAAACAAAATAATGTAAAATTAAATTTATTGTGCTCAAAATAAGAGTCTATAGTTTTACATCTACAAAAAAAATCCGTCTCTCTCTTACTCATGATCAACAACTAGATTTTTTTAAAGACATATTACGTCACCATCTGACCCAAAAATATTGCAGAGAATTTTTTAATTAAGCAATACTTTTTAAAAAGGCACCATTTATTTTATTAAAAGCTTTTTTTTTATAATATTGGGTGGGGGGTGGGGTGGGGGGGGGGGGGGTTTCAGTGGTCTAAATCACACACTTACAGATCATATTGTCTCTCTCCATCTAGATTCATATTCAGTCAGGAACATTTTCTCATGTGACAAAATTTTGCAGTTTGCTTGCTAAAAGTGGGTGGTTCCTCTCTACATCCTTGTTTCCTCAAACACAGTTGAACTGACTGCTTCAATTTAAATAAAAGCATCTTGACTGGGGCATGACACACCATAAATTCACCATAAATTCACTCGATCCCATTCAATCTTTAAATGATATCTTTTAAGAGTAAGAATTGAGTATGAACTTAGTGGTTTTAATTTGTAAGAAAATAAATATTTTCTAATCAGAAATACTGGAATCTGTAATTTTCAATACAAGAACAATTTGTTTGACTAGAAACTGTTTTGACGTCTTGTCTTATCAAATCATTGTTTGATGTAACCAACGATAATGCTTGTTAACTGGCAGCATATTAGAATGAAGATTTTGGGGTACAGAATAATAGAGTATAACGACTTATTAGCAAAATTCACTAAAAACTACAAAAACAAAATCAAACAGTCTGCACAATGGCCGCAAGGCCCCATGTAAACTTTAAACTGGCCTAATCTACTGGTACAGAATCAAAGATTTGGTACAACTGTACAAGCCTTACTAACAATATAAACTGTCTAAATTATTTTTATTCATGGAGAGTTTTAAGAGATTGTAAAGAATGATTTATTGATTGATTTTATGAACTTGAATGTTAGTAATGTTTTAATTTGGATATATTTTATATTTTATAGATTACAGATATTGGAATTGGTCATTTAGCACAGAACTGCAAAGCACTCACAAAAATAGATCTGCATACTACAGTAAGTTATGATAATGTTTCTTTTTTCTTTCCTTCTTCCTTCCTTCTTTCCTGCTTTTTATTCATCCTCCCTCCATCCATCTATAAAACTGCAAAGCTCAAAGATAGATATGCATATAACAGTAAGGAATGAACATATTTCTATTTTTTTCTCCTTCCTTCCCTCTTTCCCTTTTTCTGAAGGCTCAGTGGCCAAGTGTTGCAAAGTGCATGCTTATTGGATCACAATGCCACTCACGACCTAGGTTTAAATCCCACTCGAGACAGATCCTTGTGTAAAAAGTTTTCAGTTCACTTACCAAAGGTCGGTGGTTTTCTTCATGCACTCCAGTTTCCTCCACCTTCCAAGAGCATCTTGAATGTTCAAAATATGTTTCAGGTAACTCACAGTTCTTGTTAATATTTTCAATATTTTTTTTCTTAGTTCAATATTAAAAGTTTAATTTTTAATTTCAGAATATGTATAAGCAACATTTATCTATTCTGTTGAGTCCAATTTTAACATTTGTATTTAAAATTTTAGAATGTATATTCAGGGAACTCACAATTCTTGTTAAAACTTTCAGTATTTATTTGTTCTTATTCAGTCACATAGAAACATTTTTATTTCAAATTTTCAAAATATACTGATGAAATTATTCAGGAAACTCACAATTCTTGTTAAAATTAATATTTATTTCTTCTTTTTCAGTCACATAGAAATATTTTTGTTTCAAATTTTTAGAATATTACAGATTAAATTAATCAGGAAACTCACAATTCTTGTTAAAATTAACGATATTTATTTCTTCTTTTTTAGTCGCATAGAAACATTTTTGTTTCAAATTTTCAAAATATACTGATGAAATTATTCAGGAAACTCACAATTCTTGTTAGAATTATCAGTATTTATTCGTTCATACTGAGTACAATATTGATGTTGTTATTTTCAAATTTTCAGAATATTACAGATGAAATTATTCAAGAAACTCACAATTCTTGTTAGAATTATCAGTATTTATTCGTTCATACTGAGGACAATATTGATGTTGTTATTTTCAAATTTTCAGAATATTACAGATGAAATTATTCAGGAAACTCACAATTCTTGTTTGAATTATCAGTATTTATTCGTTCATACCAAGTACAATATTGATGTTGTTATTTTCAAATTTTCAGAATATTACAGATGAAATTATTCAGGAAACTCACAATTCTTGTTAGAATTATCAGTATTTATTCGTTCATACCGAGTACAATATTGATGTTGTTATTTTCAAATTTTCAGAATATAACAGACGAAGCTATTCAGGAAATAGGAGAACATTGTCATCAGTTATTATCATTATGTATATCCAGTTGTCCGCGATTAACAGATGCGTCATTAGTATCATTAGGTCAAGGATGTATAAATTTGCGGTAAATATCTAAAAAGAAAAAAAATTCTGTATCATAGATCAATTATGAGCTTAACAGGCTTAATGTACTTTTAACTGCAAGGTTGGATTTCTTATAGTGAGTTTTTCCTCCAACTAAATAGAAATTAGAGAAAAAAGTCACTAGCCCTTCGTTTTTAATTTGTACATAGTCAGTATTCTAGTTAAGGTGGAAGTACAGTTCCATTTTCCTGATATGAAACATTTTAATCAATAGTTATAAGAAAGATATAAGACATAGCACAATCCAGCAAGAGATATTTAAGAATTTAAGAACCAGAAATTTAAAATCTGGTCAATACAAGTGATAACACTTACAATGACAGTGAATCCAGTAAGTTTTCCGGTAAGTTATGAGATACAGAATACTTAAATGTTGGATGGGGGAGTAGGGGCACACTGAAAAAATGTTAACACTTGATTGATATAATGACATTACAAAAAAAAAAAAAAGGTACATAAAATAATCTAATTGTGGTATAGGCCACACCTGAAATCCAGTAAAACTTTGAATTATCGCTACCATTTGTTAAGTCAAATGTTGTATATGTGTTGTTTTATGCCCCAGTCAAGATTTATTCTATTATATATATGTAGTCAGGTCTTAGATGGTGGAGACAACTGAAGTGTCCAAAATAAACCACCAAACTTTGAACTGTCAAACAGTTCACACTCCTTTACTAAACCTAGTCAGTAAGAGAATATAGTGATAAATTAGGGAAGGATTATACTGAAAAAGAAACTAGAAGAAATAGACGTTGGTGCCTCAAAAACTTGTGGCACTATGCAAAATAGAAGTCACTGAGGGACATTATAAGGAGGTTTTACTGTATATAATGGTACAAGATTCTTCTTTAGAATGGGGATTGTAAATAAAACATTTTCTTTTTGTTTTGATAATTTTAGAACACTTGAAGTTGCCTGCTGTTCACATTTTACAGATAATGGGTTTCAAGCTTTAGCAAGGGTATGTGACAATTTTAAAGTTTTCTAGAACAGAGTGTATGAACTTGATTTTTGATAGATGATTGTTGTTGCAGCTGTTGTAGTGTTTTTTAGCGTCACAGCAATTTTTTATTTTGGCTATTCACGAAGAGATCAAACTTAGATTATAATTAATCTAGAAACAAGTTCACATATGCATGTGATGCGCGAGTCTGTATTATGGCCTCCTGTAAACTAGCCCACACTCAGGGTGATTTTTTGGTAAGGTGCTAGCTCACCAAGTCAGTATGATGCAGAGAAGAATATTATGGAAAGATGAATATTGCCAGAAAGTAGGTTCTTCACTGGTTGCTAATTGGTCCATTTTATTTTTTGTTCCTTTTATTTCTATTTTACCTGTCATGTTGAAATGCTAAAAATTCTCTGTTTTTAGTGAGAAAACAATACCTTATATAATACTCTGTAAATAAATCAACTTATTAATAATTTGTCAACTAAAATAATTTTTTTTTCCAATTTCAGAATTGTAACAATTTGGAAAAAATGGATCTTGAAGAATGTATACAAGTAAGTTATGAACTAGTGTAGAGGATCTGTGAGGGTTTTCTTGCTAGCTTAACCAGTTGGTTTATGTAAATTTGAAAATTGTAAATTGGACAATATTTTTTAATTATTTTTTTTTAAGTAAATTGCATACAGTTGTTTTTTTTAGACGGAAACAATTTCAGTCATACAAAACCTTTTTGTCTATTATTTACTCATTTAATTTCAATAACATTATGAATTTTCACTGACCACCTGATTAACAATGACCAAAAAAGCTTTAAACAACCAGACTCTGATTACATTAAATGCAGGTTGGTTTCAATATTAGGGAAAGTATACTTGGAACAAATAAAATGTGTGAAAAGGTGTTATTATATACAAAAGTGTTGATTTTATTTAATGGGGTTTTACATCACAGTCAAGAATATTTCCCTTATACTGAGGCGTCACCAGCTATAGATGAAGTGGCAGAAATGTTTACCTTTGCAGTGCGCTTAGGTCAGTGTGCAGGGAGGGTTCTTTAGCATGCCACACCTGCTGTGATATGGGTCTTCAGTTTTTTTAGTTCTCCAATTAAGGACCCAGTGACTTCAAGTTCATTTCTACATGCAGAGTGCTTGGTGACCTCCCATATATGAAGTGAGCACTCTACCAACTGAGCTACCATAGTGGTTGCAAAAGATGATGTGTTTTAATTTATATAATAATATACAGTATACACGTTTAAAATGCTCTGCCTATAGACCATGATTTACCTATACATCACAAATTTTATTGATCATGATAATGTGGCATAAAATCATTTTATTATGTTATGGATAAGAAAGACAACTCTGTTTTTCTTGTCCGCAGTAATAATACAACATAAGATGGCATAATTGGAAACAGGTTTATATTTGTTTTTATTTTATTTTTAGATAACTGACGCTACACTTAATTTTTTGGCTAATTATTGCCCAAAGATAAGTGCATTGGTATGTATTTTTTTTTTACTTGTTTATAAAATTTTGATGTTTCTTAAACTTTTCTCTGAATATCTTAACTGTTGCTATAGTTAGTAGATCATCTCTCCATTTTCAATTTTCTCCCTTTTTGCTGCATATGCATACATGAATGTGGCATAATTAAATGCAAATATGGTGTACAGATTTGGCATGGTAACAGGGGTTTTAACACTAGAAGTGGGGGCCGTGGTTGTCGAATGATGAAGGCCTAAGACTTCAAACCCAAGATATTCTCACTGCTGGTGGTTTCAACAAGTAAACTCCAAGTGAGAAAGGGTTTTTCCTCATAGTAGATTGTTACTGGTCAATCAGAACCAGTTTTTAGACCGAGTGTTCTTTAGTGTTTATCAACACAGACTGCTAACCAGTGGTATGAAATTTGTGTTGATTTTTTTGTGTTTGTTAATAAAATGTTAGTAACTTTGTCTAAATAGCTTCATTTCTGATGTACTTTAAACTTTCATAAAATTTCTTTCAGAGTTTATCCCATTGTGAACTTATAACAGATGAAGGAATACGACATGTTGGATCAGGTGGCTGTGCCACCGAGCAGTTGAGTGTTCTAGAACTTGATAATTGTCCGTTAATTACTGACGCTTCATTAGAACATTTAATGGGTTGTCAAGGGTTAGAGAGGATTGAACTCTACGACTGTCAGCTAATTACACGAGCTGGTATTAGAAGATTGAGAGTAAGTCAATTTTGTCGACTTTTATCAAGAGTCTGACCTAACTCAAAGTTTTGTTGGCAGCTTTTGGTTACTTATTGTTTCTTTATAAAAAATGATAACCGTTCTGCCAGCTGTTTATTATTGGTATATGTTTGTATTCAGAAAAATTATTAGACCTGTAAACTTTAGTTCTTTATTTATCCTTTATAATACCGCTTAAACTGCAGTGCTAGGTGGTGTCTAGTTACTTGTGGTTAGAATATTTTTGTCATTTTGAAGACTTTATTATGACTCACTATCTTCTATCAAACCAAGGTTGTGTGGTCTTACACTTGTGCATACTTACTAATAACAATGCCTTTCATTACATGTTTTTGAATCCCACTTGGGCAGATTCTAGTGTTAGAAAATTTGTCAGTTCCCTTGCCAAAGATCAGTGGTTTTCTCCAGGCACTCCGGTTTCCCCCACCATCCCAGAACTAAATATCTCAATACAAGTGAAAAGTTTTTGACTGGGTGTAAAACACAACTCTAACTCAAAACAATAAAGGTTTTGATTAATACTTTTTGCAGCTAGGCTAATATTTCAGAACCATGTCTTTATCTTCATCTTTATATTAATCTTTGGTCAGCTTGATATGCAGTTAGAATAAGGATAGGATTTTGAAGTTGTCAGCTAATATGGAAGGCTGAAAAGCAGGTAGTTACCATAGTCAGTTTGCTTTGTCTAAAGATACAAGTATTGAGTACTTGATCGAAATTGGTCTCTCAAAACATGTATGTGTTTAGAAACCAGTTGAAACATTATCATTTTCAGCTATGACAAGAGTTTTATCTAATCTATTAGCTCAATGAGCTTTATTTTAAATGTGTATTGCAGAATAGGTAGGGTCTCACAAATGTGACCAGGGACTTTGGTGGTTGAGTGGTCTAAAGCACGTGCTTACAGACCACAGTGTCTCTCACCACATGGGTTCAAATCCCACTCGGGATAGATTCTAGTGTGAGAAAGTTTGTCATTTCCCTTGCTGAAGGTCTGTGGTTTTCTCTGGGCACTCAGGTTTCCTCCACCATCCCAGAACTGACTGCCTTGAAATAAGTGAAAAAATCTTGACTGGGGGGGGGGGGGGGAATATAAAACATAAAACACCATTACTCCATTCCACTCCACTCCACTCCACCCCACCCCACAAATGTGACCATTTTTGTTAAATGCAAGGGGAGGTCAAAATTAAATTTTTCATCATTGCTTGATGGTCTGTTATATTGCCTCACACATGTTGTGATGAGTAAACTTGTTGTATTTAAAGTAGTGATAGGTTGTGTTGTATGGATACGTGAAGAAATTTTGTGTTCACTTTGGCTGAATATGTTGTTTGAATTTTTGAATTTGAGGACTCCCTCTCCCCCCCACTCCCCTTCCCTTGTGGTTTAATCAGTTGATTCTATATGTCCTGTAAAGTCAGTGTAAGATTAAAATAATGCAATGCTATTTTTTTCTTCTTTATTTTCAGACAAGATTACCAAATATCAAAGTCCACGCCTACTTTGCACCAGTCACACCTCCGCCTTCTGTCGGAAATGGGCGGCAACGATATTGTAAATGTTGTGTCATTCTTTGACACAGGACACACAAAATAAAATGTGATATTATCCAATTTTGAATCTATAAACCCATTGAAGGGTTATAGTTCATCAACATTGTGCACACTGGTAAAGCTGATTGCCAGGTCCTTCCTTGTCTTTCATACTTTAGTGCATCAGTTGGAATAATGGGGTCTATCCTAACTGACCAACCAGACAGGCCAAATTTTCAGACTTCTATCCAGGCGCTTGAAATCTACATAAAAATAAGTTCAAAAGTAGCTATTAACAGTTGTTCACAAAGAAAACAAAAATGGAATTTGAATATTCTGAACAATTTGACTTTACAAAGATCCCAAGTTGCAGTAAATTAATTAAAAAACTCTTTAGTGTATTTTCATGACAGAAAAAAAAGTGATGGAATTTTTTTGTCATGTTATATTCATGATTATAATCTAAAAATTTTGATGTCTCCTTTCAATAGTGGACCAAGTATTTAAAGCATCTTAAAGACAGTGACTTATATGCAGAGTCTGAAAAGTTCTTGGATTTATCAAGAGAGGCTGTAGGGAAAATGATATTCATTATTAATAGTCATTTTTCGATTTTACTACAAGATCTTTCATTTCAATGCGAAACAAAAAACAAAAAAAGGGGAGGAAAATATACTTCATTCCTCATGAGAAGAATCATTGATTTTAACTTATGGAGTTGTAAAATTTCTAAAATTATGAGGTAAAACGTGTTTCCTTGAATCTTTATTTCATGTGGAAGTATAGAGTTGTGTTAGTAATATGGGGATAACAATATGTGAAAGAAAATAATTGGCAAGGTTTATAATTCATGTCACTTGCAGATTGTATAAATATATTTCATTGGTCTCGATGCAAATATGGTCTTCATAGCAAGCTAGCCTTTACAAAGTGAAGAGAGCTTGTAACATGGACATTTTAACATTGTAGCGCTCTTTAGAAGTTAATTAATAGCTACGTCAGCTTTCCTGAGTTTTTCAATTATGCCAGTTGTTTCACAACTTAAATCTTGCAAATAAGGATTTATCAAGTCTCAGCACCCTTAAGAAGTTAATTATTAGCAACAATGATTTTTTCAGTTTTTAAATTATAGCATAACTAGGTCGTTTCTCAACTTAAACCTTGCATATTAGAATTTGTAAAATTTCAAAACCCTTAGCAAGTTAATATCAATTGTGACTTCCCCCAGTTTTTACAAAACTAGGGTGATTCTAAACTTAAATATTGCATTGTAAGAATTTGTCAAATTTCTTAAAAAAAAGAAGTGATAAGTGCAATAAAACCTAAATTCAACACCACCATTTGTTCAGAATAAAGTTTGAATTTTGTCATATAATGCATTGGTGGGGGTGGGGGGATTGATAAAATAGAGGAAGCCTTATAAAGAAAAATATTGAACAAATAGATTTTTGGACTTCAAAGGTGGTATCTGTAACAGGTTTTAGTGTATTCAAATGTTCATGCAGAAAATATCTCCATTCCCATAACGACTTCAAGGTATAGTATTGTAGCTCACTTGACAAAGGTCATGTGAGCTTATTTTGGACTTTTTGATTTGGCAAACCAAAATTTGCTGAATATGTTGTGATAAAATTATTTATGAACCTGCTGCCATATGATTTAGAGGTGACATTTTAACAGTAAGCATTAAATAAAAAAGATTCAAGGGAATAAGTCAAAATATGAAAAAATGGACATCGGAATATAAATGATGATGATATTATGTATGACATAAAATTACATGATTATTATGTACTATTTAATGTTTTGAGTTCTGTTGTACTCCAAGTACATTTCCATAAACAGAAAAATTGTTCGTTGTAATTAACAGGGTTTTCCTGTAGGCGTTTTCTGTAAATGTTTAAAATTTCTGGTATATATGTGTAACTATGGTAACATTTGAATTGTTTTATGCTGTGTAAATGTCTTAACTTTAAATCTCAGTATTTAATTTATTTTTCTCACACACACACACACACACACACACACACACACACACACACACCTTTAGCTCACTTGGTCAATAGTGCCCATTTTGAGCTTTTAGTATGACAAGTGTATTGATATGTTCATTGTATGTATGATGTATACATGTATTGGATTTTCAGTAATTTTTGTCACAAAAAATCAGTGATTCTGATAGCATAGATCACATCACCATTGTTAGTTACCATTATGGACTGTTTGCTATATACACATTTCTGTAAAGACCATTTACCAAATACATATATTATAGTTGCTATGGATACTTTATGCCTTCAGGTTAGGACTATTCAGTTAAGGTACTACCACCGCAAAGTAGTATCTTAGAGTGATGTAAGGGAGATAACTCCTGATTTATAAAAGTAAGAATTTCAACATTTGTCTGAAAGTCATAAAACAGTCCACATATTTTATCCCTGTGAATAATTCTGACACAACATGGATTTCATGAAGGATTCTTCTCAAGAACTTCGGATAATCCAAGAAAATTCAGATGCATGAGTGTTATGTTTGAGGGCGTGCGAAAGAAGCCTTGAAAATTTTGTTTAGAATGAAAGATAACTCACTTAGAATTAATCTTTAAGTAGCAATATTAATTAACAAATGTCATGCCTGTGTATCTTGATAATAATCTTGTTTATGTGATAAGTAATGCAATAGTGTTTCCATGGTTACAAGCCTACATGTGCAGACCATTATTAATGTATTGTGCATTTTTTGAGCTAAAGAAAAAAACTGAAAAAATATCTTTTTTAGCTCAGCAAAACATGTCTTTAGTATGAAAAGACATTATCTCTTTCAACCCTTATCAGAAAATGGGTATGCCCAAAAATGAAAACGGGAACATTCCACTGGATTGATAAGGGGTTGACAGGTTTAATGTCCTATTAATTGATATATTTTTTATATGACTATGTATTTTTTTCTTATGATGTAAACATGTGTGATATTTGATCTGTTTGAGGAAAGTGCAATGGTTGGCATTAGTTTTTATCCAATCAAATTCAAATTGTATCTTCATTTATCACTGTGCTTTGTCTCCCTTTTTTTTTTTTTTTTTTTTTTTTTTTTTTTTGATCACAGATTTCTGATATTTCCATTTCGGACATTCAATTTGCGGACTAATACAGATGTGTTTGTTAATTCTACTTAGTATGAATATGGGGAGTTGAAATAATTTCGGCCATGGTGAAACTGGACAACTGATATGGGAAATAGGTTTAGCTTGTGTCTTCAATCATCCTAACTACAATGTGGCATGTCTAAAGAAATCATGGAATGAGACTTTTGAGTTTCTTTTCCTGAGAAGGTTTGTGTGTGAGTAGCCCCCTATGCATTTTCAAACCAAGGATCCATTGAGTCATAAAAAAAATCGTTCGTAACTTGGCTTTAATTTTTTCACATAAAATTATTTAAAACATAATACCTCTGGGCGTTACAACACTTCAACACAGACCGTTGAACTCTTTTGGTCATTAGCCCTATTAGGTCTTCTTTAGTTTCTATATTATTTTGCTATTCTGATTATGCAGTGTAAGACAGTAATCTCAACTCAATGAATCTGAGTGAAGTAATGCTGTTTAATGCCACAGTCAAGATTTCTTTAACTGTAAGACTGTTAGTTTTTATATGGTTGGAATACCTGAAAAAAAACTGCTGACCTTGCTAACTGACCAACATTTTGACATTTGGCTTTGCTTGAGTGAGATTCAGACCTAGGAGGTGAGATGTACAGCTATTGATCAGCATGCGCTTTAATCCATACAGCCATCAAGGCCCCTTTTCATTCAGTGGCATCAGATGTAAGGTAAGATTTGAATTTTGATCGGTTCTTGCCAGAATGGTTATTGTATAATTAAGTTTGATTTTTATTTTATGTGTTTTGATGCAAGTTGTAATTTATGAAAGATCATATAAATAAATGAAAAAACATTAATGTAAACTTTAGGAGTTTGTTTTCATTCATTTTTTCATCATTTATTTTAAGAATAAGTGCATGTTTTTAAGTATGCCTGCTGTGTGCTTTTAATGGGTCATCAAGGTACTAACTGATAAAGAATTGTAGTTAGTTGATTGTAATGTTGTTTAACATCACATCAGATATTCAAGATGAGATCAAGTTAATTAACCGTTAAGGATTCTAAGAACAAGTTAATGTGTGCACAAGGTGTGAGAGTATGCATTTTGATCTACCTTGTACTAACACACCCAGGGGGATCTTTTACTGAGGTGCTAGCTCACCTAGTTAGTATGGTGCACCTGTAACGTCTTCTGTTTTGTTCTCTATGCAGTTATTGATGTGTAGGATTTCAAACTGATTCTTAAAGTAATTTACTGTCATTAACTTCTTTATATAAGGAATATATATATATATATGATGAAAGCCTATTTTGTCTCTAATTTACTGCAGTAAAAATTGTTTTAACTGTAAATCTTATGTTAAAATTAAAATCAGTGCTGTTTCAGGTTGTCAAATAACACATGATTTTGATAACTTCATTACACTCCTTTTTTATCTGCAATAAAGAGAAAATATGAAGAGCTATTAAAACACACAGAACAAGACGTTCCAAAAAATTTGGCAAACATCAATGATCGTGTTCTATTTTGTTGATAGCAATGTTTTGTAACACAATGTCTCTACCATATGCAACTGACGTGGTGTCCCAGTTTTTAAAAATTGCATCAGCAGTTTTTCTTAGCATATTCGCAAAGAAAATTTTATTAAAACCTAAAGATTATTCCAAAAACAAATTCGTCTATGCATTATGTGTGCAGTGTCTTTTAAACTGCCTTGTACCAGTGCATGCATTATGTGTGCAGTGTGTCTTTTAAACTGCCTTGTACCAGCGCATGCATTATGTGTGCAGTGTGTCTTTTAGACTGCCTTGTACCAGCGCATGCATTATGTGTGCAGTGTGTCTTTTAAACTGCCTTGAACTAGCGCATGCATTATGTGTGCAGTGTGTCTTTTAAACTGCCTTAGACTAACGCATGCATTATGTGTGCAGGGTGTCTTTTAAAGTGCCTTGTACTAACGCATGCATTATGTGTGCAGTGTGTCTTTTAAACTGCCTTGTACTAACGCATGCATTATGTGTGCAGTGTGTCTTTTAAACTGCCTTGAACTAGCGCATGCATTATGTGTGCAGTGTGTCTTTTAAACTGCCTTAGACTAACGCATGCATTATGTGTGCAGTGTGTCTTTTAAACTGCCTTGTACTAACGCATGCATTAAGTGTGCAGTGTGTCTTTTAAACTGCCTTGTACCAGCGCATGCATTATGTCTGCAGTGTGTCTTTTAAACTGCCTTGTGCCAGCACATGCACTATGTGTGCAGTGTGTCTTTTAAACTGCATTTGTACCAGCGCATGCATTATGTGTGCAGTGTGTCTTTTAAACTGCCTTGTGCCAGCACATGCACTATGTGTGCAGTGTGTCTTTTAAACTGCATTTGTACCAGCGCATGCATTATGTGTGCAGTGTGTCTTTTAAACTGCCTTGTGCCAGCACATGCATTATGTGTGCAGTGTGTCTTTTAAACTGCCTTGTACCAGCGCATGCATTATGTGTGCAGTGTGTCTTTTAGACTGCCTTGTACCAACGCATGCATTATGTGTGCAGTGTGTCTTTTAAACTGCCTTGAACTAGCGCATGCATTATGTGTGCAGTGTGTCTTTTAAACTGCCTTGTACTAACGCAGGCATTATGTGTGCAGTGTGTCTTTTAAACTGCCTTGTACCAGCGCATGCATTATTTGTGCAGTGTGTGT
The DNA here is from genome assembly GCA_029721355.1 of Tegillarca granosa. NCBI lineage: Eukaryota > Metazoa > Mollusca > Bivalvia > Arcoida > Arcidae > Tegillarca > Tegillarca granosa. The sequence continues at coordinate 57,682 of JARBDR010000054.1, forward strand.
TTTAAACTGCCTTGTGCCAGCACATGCATTATGTGTGCAGTGTGTCTTTTAAACTGCCTTGTACCAGCGCATGCATTATGTGTGCAGTGTGTCTTTTAAACTGCCTTGAACTAGCGCATGCATTATGTGTGCAGTGTGTCTTTTAAACTGCCTTAGACTAACGCATGCATTATGTGTGCAGGGTGTCTTTTAAAGTGCCTTGTACTAACGCATGCATTATGTGTGCAGTGTGTCTTTTAAACTGCCTTGTATTAACGCATGCATTATGTGTGCAGTGTGTCTTTTAAACTGCCTTGTACTAACGCATGCATTATGTTTGCAGTGTGTCTTTTAAACTGCCTTGTACTAGCACATGCATTTTGTGTGCAGTGTGTCTTTTAAACTGCCTTGTAATAACGCATGCATTATGTGTGCAGTGTGTTTTTTAAACTGCCTTGTACCAACGCATGCATTATGTGTGCAGTGTGTTTTTTAAACTGCCTTGTACTAACGCATGCATTATGTGTGCAGTGTATTTTTTAAACTGCCTTGTACCAGCGCATGCATTATGTGTGCAGTCTGTCTTTGAAACTGCCTTGTACCAACGCATGCATTAAGTGTGCAGTGTGTTTTTTAAACTGCCTTGTACTAACGCATGCATTATGTGTGCAGTGTGTTTTTTAAACTGCCTTGTACCAGCGCATGCATTATGTGTGCAGTGTGTCTTTGAAACTGCCTTGTACTAACGCATGCATTATGTGTGCAGTGTGTCTCTTAAACTGCCTTGTACTAACGCATAACCAGGATGACTTGTTGTGAAGGTGCTAGCTCACGTAGCCAGTATGCCGCAGACAAGCATACAACTCCCACCATCCACATTATCCCGGCACCGGGTTAACCAGCCTATACTCTTCCTCCTAATGCCGAGCGCTAGACGAGAAAGCAGTATCTCAAATTTTTAAGTCATATTTGAAACCACCAGGGTTCGAACCTACGACCTCCCGATTTCATTGTGGACACTATACCTCTGAGACACCGAGACCGTCATGTTCTGTAAGGGTTTTCTCATCCGTTTAAATAACGATGATGAAAGTTACCAACAAACGGCTTGAATTTGGGACAAACTCGATCCAGTCACAGTGTATGGATAAGAATAGTATTTCACGCACTTTCACTTATATCAAGTCGGTCAGTTTTAGGATGGTGGAGGAAACCGGAGTGCCCGGAGAAAACTCTCTCACAATAGGATTTGCCCGAGTGGGATTTGAACCTAGGCGGCGAGAATTATTGTGATCCGTAAAGCGCGCGCTTCACCGAGGCCCGAAATCTAGGTGTGAGAAAAACTGTAAAAATCACTCAGGCAACAAGTTTTTAGACTCCTGAACAACAAGTTAAGTTACACCGTTTTGTGACATATGTCAAGTGTAAATTCATACATCACAAATATATATACCTTATTGTTTTTTATGTTTTTCAGTCATTATCATAATGTATATTACAAATTCATTTTTTTTGTCTTTTTAGCTTATAAAACCGGATTTCATGTGTGTAATTCCAACTTTTTTTTTTACTTTTCACGCTTGTGTTGAAACAGTTGTTTTTATCTTAGCGCGCGTATATATATATATATATATATATATATATATATATATATATATATATATATATATATATATATATATATATATATATATATAAAATATTTATGTGTTATCTATGTCATATGTGTTAGGCCTGTCACACTGTCGCGATTACCTCTACGGATAAATCTCGATATTAATTATAGTATTATCTCCCAGTTTATATAACTAACCGTCTTTTACACCCCAGTATCAGCCATGAGCTGCGATTTTTGACAGATTTTAGTTGTAGCCTGTGTGTATATTTTTTTTATATAATAGTTATGAATTTACGGGAATATTTAGTTATATTTTTTATACAACTTTATTCACATTTTCTTCACGTTGGATGTTTTACTGTATATACATCTTGTCAAGATGTGGGACAAAAACTAGGAACAAATGCTACTGACGGAGATTACGTGATTTATCCTAAAAAGCAAAAATTTGGATTTACAATATATTGTGCAGGTAAGTTGTTCGTTTATCTGTGTGTTAAAAATGTCAATTGCATCCATGACCAGAAGCTCTCCTTAAATGTACTTCTTACATCCGATCGGCACAAAACCACAAGACCGAACACACATAGACTGTTCAATTAATGCACTGTTCAGGGCAGAGACTCTTGTCGCCATAGCAACAGTTTTGATCCCATGGCGTCATACATTGCATTTTTGGTTTTGCTTGCTTCTCGTTAGTTTTCCAGTTTACCAAAGTAAGAACCCACCACATGTGCAACGATACGGGCCACCGGCGACGGTAAAAACAATACATTGCCAATATCTTGTTAACATGTTTTTTTTTTCGAAAATAAAACCATATACCAAATACCTCCACATGGTATGTCGACAAAGAATGAAAGCACACAGGCACACACACACACACACACAGGGAGTTAAAATGACGACACGTTAGAGTGTCATTGATAGGTCTAAAATTATCTTTTACGGCGGTTTTTAAGCTTGGATATAAATAGTACTGTCTACTTGACAGTAAATCGTTGTCATAAATAATAAAAATAACAAAATATCATCAAAAAACTGTTTTTATTATGATATACAGAAAAATGCCGTAACACCGTCTAAAATGTGTTCTGCGACAGTCCACCACTTCCAACTAAATGGTTCAAAGATTATTTAACGCTCTATTTCAAATAACAAGATTACTAAGGCGTCTTAATTTGCGCCATCACTGTGTCCAATATACAATTTTGCGACCTGGTAATAAGAGCCCAACAAAAGTAAGTAACTGGACCAAGCTTTGGACCACAATTTGTTTGACACAGTGCTCGATGTCAGTGAAAAGTTAAGCTATTTATAAACGTTAGTATTAGACCCCAGTTTCACAATAATTCATTAACTAAGATACATAAATCTTGCAAATTTAAAATCTAAATAATTTGGTTATTTGTTAAGATATTCAAGAATTTAATTTGTCATTTTGAAGATCTATGGCATGTCTACTTAGTTTTTTTTTACACATGTTTATTTGTAATTAAAAAAAGATTTGCTAAATTTAGGTTAAGGAAAATCTTAGTTAAGGAATGACTGTGAAACTGAGGCCAATATGAACCCTTTATCTGTTTCTTCTGTTATTAGTTGTCTTGTGGTTTGTTTTTTTTTTTTTTTTGTTTTTTGTTTTTTTTTGTCAGATGCATTTATCCAAAAACATTCTGAAATTTTAGAAGTATCAAATAAGTAGTTTACTTTCAAGCAAACCATTGTTCAATGTTTTTGCTCCAAAATGATTATTTGATTATTATACTATAAAATCTGATTTGTTGAATGGTTGTTTTGTTGGTTGAATGTTGTTTTGTTAGTTGAATGGTTGTTTTGTTGGTTGAATGGTTGTTTTGTTGGTTGAATGGTTGTTTTGTTGGTTGAATGTTGTTTTGTTGGTTGAATGTTGTTTGTTGGTTGAATGGTTGTTTGTTGGTTGAATGTTGTTTTGTTGGTTGAATGGTTGTTTTGTTGGTTGAATGTTGTTTGTTGGTTGAATGGTGTTTGTTGGTTGAATGGTTGTTTTGTTGGTTGAATGGTTGTTTGTTGGTTGAATGGTTGTTTTGTTGGTTGAATGTTGTTTTGTTGGTTGAATGTTGTTTTGTTGGTTGAATGGATGTTTTGTTTGTTGAATGGTTGTTTTGTTGGTTGAATGGTTGTTTTGTTGGTTAAATGGTTGTTTTGTTGGTTGAATGGTAGTTTTGTTGGTTGAATGGTTGTTTTGTTTATTGGATTTTGTTTTGGTAGTTGAATGGTTGTTTTGTTGGTTGAATGTTGTTTTGTTGGTTAAATGGTTGTTTTGTTGGTTGAATGGTGGTTTTACGTCACGTCAACACAACCACGTGCATGATACAATAAAAACTCAAACAGACATATTTAGACAAATTTATGTCGTGTTGACAACAAGCTTCGGTCTTTAACGACCTTATATGATGTCATTGACCCAGGGTCATTCCAAAGTTTGCACAGTAATATAAGCAAATGTTCATGCCAAAAAGCCTTTACACAAAATGTATCTGGTCAAACAGCAATATTTTACGAGATAATTTTTTTAATTAATCCCAAGGATTAATCTTAACACAAGACGACGTGTTGGGTAATTGTGGGAGTGTTTCTGTTAAGCATCGTGCTAGTGCTACCTACAGAGAGCTAGTACACTTGCCCTTAATGTCGCAGATAAACATCGCAGACCACTAAGTCAATTAAACTGACCGCGAGCTGACGACTTTACGACAGGGTCACCACGGCCCATAAAATGTAGTTTGTAAGACATAAGCTAAACTGTAATTGATATTATAGATAATGTTTTTGGAATATTAGTTGATAAAATGTGTACATTTATTGTAGTTAAATTAAACTACATGTACTAATAATATTGAACTACATGTACATGTACTTATAAAGTTGAACTACATGTACCAATAATATTGAACTACATGTACCAATAATATTGAACTACATGTACCAATAATATTGAACTACATGTACCAATAATACTGTAATACATGTACTATAAATCCTGTAATACATGTACTATAAATCCTGTAATACATGTACTAATGATATTGAACTACCTGTACTAATAATATTGAACTACATGTACCAATAATATTGAACTACATGTACCAATAATATTAAACTACATGTACCAATAATATTGAACTACATGTTCCAATAATATTGAACTACGTGTACCAATAATATTGAACTACATGTACTAATAATATTGAACTACATGTACCAATAATATTGAACTACATGTACCAATAATACTGTAATACATGTACTATAAATCCTGTAATACATGTACTATAAATCCTGTAATACATGTACTTATGATATTGAACTACATGTACTAATAATATTGAACTACATGTACCAATAATATTGAACTACGTGTACTATATATCCTGTAATACATGTACTATAAATCCTGTAATACATGTACTAATAATATTGAACTACATGTACCAATAATATTGAACTACGTGTACTATAAATCCTGTAATACATGTACCAATAATATTGAACTACATGTACCAATAATATTGAACTACGTGTACTATAAATCCTGTAATACATGTACTAATAATATTGAACTACATGGACTAATAATATTGAACTACATGTACCAATAATATTGAACTACGTGTACTATAAATCCTGTAATGCAATGTACTAATAATATTGAACTATATGTACTAATAATATTGAACTACATGTACCAATAATATTGAACTACATGTACCAATAATATTGAACTTCGTGTACTATAAATCCTGTTATACATGTACTAATAATATTGAACTACATGTACTAATAATATTGAACTACATGTACCAATAATATTGAACTACGTGTACTATATTTCCTGTAATACATGTACTTATAATATTGAACTACATGTACTAATAATATTGAACTACATGTACCAATAATACTGAACTACGTGTACTATAAATCATGTAATACATGCACCAATAATATTGAACTACATGTACCAATAATATTGAACTACATGTACCAATAATATTGAACTACATGTACTAATAATATTGAACTACATGTACTAATAAAGTTGAACTACATGTACCAATAATATTGAACTACATGTACCAATAATACTGAACTACGTGTACTATAAATCCTGTAATACATGTACCAATAATATTGAACTACATGTACCAATAATATTGAACTACATGTACCAATAATATTGAACTACATGTACTAATAATATTGAATTACATGTACCAATAATATTGAACTACGTGTACTATAAATCCTGTTATACATGTACTAATAATATTGAACTACATGTACTAATAATATTGAACTACCTGTACTATAAATCCTGTAATACAGGTACTAATAATATTGAACTACATGTACTAATAATATTGAACTACATGTACCAATAATATTGAACTACATGTACCAATAATATGGAACTACATGTACCAATAATATTAACTACATGTACCAATAATATTGAACTACATGTACTAATAATATTGAACTACATGTACAAATAATTATTGTGTATTAAGCGTTGGATGAAACTCTCTGTACTGTGGTTAAAATTACATGTACATTACACGTGTTGCATTGGTTTATATTGTAATATGTCAAATCTCCGGGTACTGCGTGTATTACATATGTTGATGTTTTCGAGTTGCAAATTTCTTTTTTCAGTATGAATGAGATTTTGAACGTGGGCTTACCATCATCTTACGAAACGCTGACTTAAGTATGCCAAAGTTTCTCTTTGTTATTAATAAACTGAAATAGTCATTAACCAAATCTAAAATTCGTTCGTATTAAAATAATCTGATTTTTTTTATGCATCATTGAATTGAATTTCAAATACAAATCAATTTACAATCTTGTACTTAGCATAAACCACAACATCCAAGAACATACCATTCAAACAGACGAATTTCAGTTTTAAATTTTGTTGGTGGAAAAAGCCTCTGTATCTAGTGACCTTATACAATACCAACGAGCCGTGGTCCATCTACTCGGTCCTACATTAGGCTGGAGACCTTGTCTGGAAGTCTTTCCACAAAATTCATTTGATCAAACAGCAATATTTTATATTTCAGGAGTGGTGTTGTCATACGCCCTGTCAATATTCGGCCCCATATTTTGAGGTGGTCAGTTATGCGATAATGGGCAGAAGCATAAAGCCCGTAACAAAATCACGAATTTTTTTTAAAACAAACTGACAAACTTTCTTGCACTAGGATCTGTCGAAGTTGAGCCTAGAGGGTTAGAGGTGCTGTGGCAGTGATCTGAGTAAATAACTGTTCGGTCAGAGTACAAATGCATTTCACCGTAAAATAATGAATACATAATTTATACAATGTATAATATGCAGTTTTGGAGTTTACCGTACTACATCATGAACTTGTGTTTACCCCTACACGCATTCAAATATATGTACACAGTTTACCGTGCTACATTATATAAACTGGTGTATCCCCATACACATAATTCAAATACATTTGTATATGTACTCCACATCTTATCAGGGGTCAAAATTTATGTAAAGTGTGTATTTGATTAAAGTATGTTTATATATTTGATCATTATCGATTAAACTGACGATAATCCTATACAGTGGTCTCTCATCTCTGATATACAACCTAAAATATACATTTACTCTGGAAGGATAATCTGTTTAAACGGTCCAACCGAACAACTACCTTTACAGTGCAAGTCCACTAGCTCTCAATGTCGCTAAAACCGTCGCAGACAACTCGGTCCATAATACCGTTTATGCCGTGCCAACCAGCAAAGGTCTACGACAAGGAAAAAAAAATTTCACTTCTTTTCGACTAGGGTTAAGCCCACAACGGAGAGACGCCTCGGGTGTTACGGACTAACGGTTTAAACACGACGCGGTCCTTCAAAATCTTTGATAATGAATACTAGTATTTCAAATTGTTTTTCAATATAATAATAATAATAATAATAATAATAATAATAATAATGATGATGATGATGATGATGTTGATGGTGATGGTGATGATGATGATGATTCATTATCAATTTGATACGGCTTGTCTTTTTGACATTTGTTATTTTTTTAAATACTTATTTTTCCCGGATACGTTTGATTCAGTTACACCCCTAAGATCGTTTCCTGATTGTTTTCATATCGCAATGCCAGATGACTTGTGCTGCATTGCTACATGACTTGTGCTACAACAACAACAACAACAACAACAATAATAATACTAATAAATGAATGAATGATAAATAAATAAATAAATAAATAAATAAATAAATAAATAAATAAAAGAGATATGACTATAAGTTGTGGTAGCACGCATGTTGTTACTAAGTTACTAAGTTACATTTGGATTTGGATTCATATAATTTTGGAACTTTATATTCAGTAATTTTCAACTGTTTTGCTTATGTTTTTTATCTATCAAACTTTTCGGTCCCTTGTGTCACTGATGAGGAATGATTTTTCCGGAATGTGCACATATGGCACATCAAAATTTAACAGGTATTTGTGTTATATATTTACTATCCCCGAGCGGGTACAGCTACTTGTGGAGTAAACTCCCCAAGGGTATCCATAACTCAGTAGGCAGTATTTTGTGCTGTCAGAAAAAAAAATACCATTTAGTAAAATTTTTAGCCGTCTAAATTTTTGAAATTTATTAAAACTAAGGTTTGTTCCCTAATGCAAAGCGTTTCTTAGCTGGATTTGGATTTATATAATTTTGGAACTTTACACTCATTAATTTTCAACTGTTTGGCTTATGTTTTTTATCTATCAAACTTTTTGTCTCCTAGCGTCACTGATGAGAAATGATTTCCGAAATGGCACATATGGCACATCCAAATTCAACAGGTATTTGTGTTATATATTTACATAAATCCAGATAATCTTCTCTTGTTTACTTTGGTTTCTGTTTTTAGCAAGTAGCTTTGACTTCTGACAATCACGTGTTTCTTTGTGTCTCTTTAAGTAGTCAGGTAAGATTTTGTCAGTAAAATTTACAATTTAACTTTGGTTTAACATTATCTCCTGAATCAACAACAGTAACATTTATTAACATGTACTTTGTAAACAAAATTAACATGATTAATTAAACGTTTAAATTTGCATTTTAAATACTTAATTGTGCATTTCCAAGTTAAGCCTCGTTCATCTTTTAACGAAAAGTTAAACAAGTCAAAAAACGTCAATAAAATGCAACAAACCGGAACTTGTCCATTTCAATGACGCCCAAACATAAATTTCTTCTTCTTAAGATATTTATGATGTTTTAATTGTTCTTCTGTAACTATAGTGTTTTATTACGTTATGAAGCGAATTTATGACATATTTGTCACATCAAATTATGTTATTGTCTGTTATAAGCAGGTTTATTAACCCTTATTTATATATAATGCTGTCCCTTTAACCTTTGTAAATTGGCAATTTCTTGTCAACAACAGGACCCAGTTTGACATCCATTTCTTAACTAAGATTTTTCTCAAGATTTTACCTGATCGTCAGTGGAAGGTCGTGGGTTCGAACCCCGACCGGGTCTGATTCAAGACTTGAAAATGGGTAGTGACTTTTCTTTCAGCAAGCACCCGGCATTACGAAATAAAAGTTCTTTCGGATGGGAACTTAAAGCAAACGAGGTCCCATGTCACGGTAGGCGTGGCACGATAAAGAACCCTGTTGTATATGCCATCAGCGCAACGCACAGGCAAAATTTCTGCATTTTCGCCTATAGTTGGCGACGTCTCGATATAAGTGAAATATTCTTGACTGGGACGTTTAACCATCTCTCATCTCTCTCTAAACTCAATCTGGCAAATTTGAAATCTTGATAATTTTATCAATTGTCAAGATATTCAGTAATTTGTGTCATTTTAAAGATTTTTTCGAGCTTATTAAATCTGCATTTAATTTTGTCAAAATATGTTTATTCATAGGTCCAAAAGAATTTTCCAAAATTTGCTAAATTTAAGTTAAGGAAAATCTTAGTTAGGGAATGATTGTGTAACTGGAACCAGCATTTTTTTGACAAGACTTCAGTGTTTCATCCGGGCAATCTAACCATATGTTCACAACGCGAGTGACATTTTAACAAGTTTTTTTTTTTTTTTGCTGCTCGGTGACTTTCAGATGCTAGCATAACTGATCTATAATTTTAAAAAAATGAAAGTCAATAATCAAATAAAAAAGCTAGCTTAACCACCAACAACAGCGGTTTTAACATGCGGTCGATTTGAGTCACAATAAAGGTTGGGTGGAGTAAAAGGGTTTTTATTACGTTCAATTTTAAACGGTCATTATAGCGATGGTGGAGAACCGGAGTGCCAGATAAAAAAACTACCGACCTTTGGCAAGCGAAATGCGCGATATAGATATCTCGGCCACCGCTTCCTCTGTTAATAATTAAGAACCAAAGATTAAATACTCCATGACGCGCTAATTTGTCATAATTTAAAATTGACATCCGATGATTTTTGCGCTAGCTTTTTAAGATGCATTGAACATTTCGAATAGAATGAAATGTACGGATCTGCAAGTAAATCTACAGTGATTAAGTATAAAGCGGATAGAATTAAGCTTTTGTTGATGTTGTTTGACGCGATTCTGGCCTATCAACTATCTTCCTAAGTCTTCTTAAAGCTGCATTAAGTTTTCCAAAGAAAAAATTATAACGGTGCTGATCTAATTAATGATGTTCCTAATGAACAATGTTGCATTTGGTTCAATGATAAAAGCTCGAATAAATAACGAAATTACAGTATTAACCCAGCGAGATGCAGCATTTGGGATCTAATATTAGAACATGGTTACGTCATCAAAACCCGGGTCATTTAAACACAACTTTAAAAACGGTGAAATACGGTAAATTAAACACAGAACTTAGTTGAATTTTCATTTGTGACTTAGTAAGGGATACATAACACCATTTCAAATACATCTGGATATTAATTAAGGACAATTAATGCAATTTGTCATATTTCACCTTCGATCCTAGGGTTTTTCCATACATCCGTGCGCATGCTCCAAGCTCATAATTACCATCGTTAAAAATTTACCAACCGGTTAGATGATTCCGTTTATTTACAGCTAAAAGAAATGAAATTTGAGAAAATGAATCCCACGGATCGTGGTTAGAGGATATCTATTTTTAAAAAATATATATTTTTAGAAAATCAAAAAAAAATTCAGAAAATTGAAAAACTTAATGCAGCTTTAATGCTAAAAATTAATAATGTTATTTGAGTCCATTCAACGGAATTACCTGTATTTAATGGTGCTAACCTTAGCTTATTTCTTGCATTCAAATGTCATAAGAAAAAAGATAAAAAGAAAATATTTATTTCAATACCTTATAATTTCAGGTTTTTCAAGTGGAAATCCAAAAGAATATTTAACATTACACACGGGAAGAAGTGATAATTATGCGTCTTTCTACGATTACGTAGGTAAGTTTGTACCAAAGACAACCTGTCTAAAAGCCTTTATTTCTTCGATCCAGTCATAGATCTTTTTATGCATGTTTTACTGTATAGTATAGATAAGTTAATAATGTTTTCATGCGTTGGCGGGTTGGCGCTCATATTGATGTAAAAGCACAGGCACAAAAAAGATAAAGTGATAGCATTTTGTAGGGATGGAAACAAGGTCGTACCAAATTTCGCAGTTTTGGCAACGTGAAATCCAAGGTCTTACGTTTGGTATATAAAATAGTATTTAAACAAAAACCAACCTTTTTTTCTTTGCGGAAAATACGTTGTTCTTAAATTTTTAGTACATGTATATTATTAGAATAGTTTAACAATTTATGATTAATATTGAAAGGGAAATGTTTGTGAGAGCAACGTGTTTTTGATTTTAAATTCGAACAGTTCCAAAATGCATTATGTTCTGTTAGACAAAAGACCAAAATGTGAAAAACCTAATTGTAAAATACACAAGCATGTTCGATCGATACAGTATGGTATTTTGCAAGGGCAAAGAAGTCACCAGAATCTCAAAATAGACAACTACAACTACAAAATATATTGAGTTGGAATTTCAGACCACAATGTGAGGTATAATTTCGTATAACAGTCAAAAGAATTTGAAACTGAATACTTCATGCAAATGAGCAACCCGAAAAAACCCTTTCTTCCAAACATCCCACAGGGAAGTTTAAAAATCTGAAAAGGCATTTCATCAGAAAACAAAAGTGACTACATGTATCACCGTTTCTAAGGTTTCTCGCAAATTGTAATCTTGCATTTTGATAATGTATACAGTTAAAAAGATAAACAGACATATGTTGTTTTTCCATGGAATCGACTTTAAAATCCGAGTAAAAAATCTTAATCCTTTTAATTCGTTCGCAGTTGCCTTTTCAGAGGCATTGTTAACTTAAGATAGATTTTCTTTGATTGTAGACAATATGGAGAGTTTTCTGACATGCTGTGCTCTATGATCTGTCATTTTATGATCGTTGTCAAACAAATTAAGTTGTATGATTGGTCA
>JARBDR010000055.1:0-58021 GCA_029721355.1 Tegillarca granosa
TAAATAACGACCACCAAGGTCTTAAAAACCTTTTCGACCACCAAGGTCTGTAATGACCAAGGCATTGCCACCTAGGCAAGTTGTTTAAAAAATAAAATATTACCTTCTAATGTTGACAATTGTAGACGAGCAGGTATACACATGCGAACAGCCCCGTGAATGTTGAAAAAATGAGGTCAAATCACATGTACTTCCGCCAAAGATATCAACCAATGAGAATGGTAAAACTTTTAATACCCAGTCAGCTGAGTACAAACTCTACAAGGAAATCAAGACAAACCTACCAGGGAGCAACCCAGCTGCACCAAATTATTCCTTAGCTATTGGACTTCAAGACACACCAATAGGAAACACTAAGGCCAGACTACTACTTGCTTCAATGGATGTACCACCCCCAGCCATACAAAGCATGCAGACTACATCAAACAAAGTTAGCAGGGCCACAACAGAATTGAACCAGAGGGACATGTCAGCAAAGATTCAACAAGTGAAAGAAATCAATGTGGAACGAGGAGTTGAAGATCCGTCTCAACTAAACATTTCAATGGATGTAAGATACAACTCTATACAGATCACAAGTAGAAGAAAACCAGGACAAAATGCATCTCAAGCCATTGGACTAGCAGTAGAGACAACCAGTGACAAGAAGTACATCATTGGTGCAGCTATACAGAATAAACTGTGCTGGAAGGGACAATGGTTGAGGAATAGGGGATATGAAGTTACCTGTCCGGATGGCCATGAAGACTGTACATCAAACTTATCAAAGCCAGTTCCACTCTCAGAACATGAAATAGGAAAAACACTTGCTGAAAAGTTTTTAATGGATGAAATCCACATCAAGTTTGCCACAACAGATCCAGATGGCAGGGGAGCAGAGGGACTAAATGATGTATTCAGTGAAGTAAATCCAGACTGGAGTGTGGAGAGACTTGCTGATCCAACACATGTGGCACAAAAACAGTTCAGAAAATGTCAATCAGCTAAATTTAGTGACCAGATGTTTGCCTGGAAAAGAACAAAGGCAGGACAGAGAGAAGCACAGTTAGACCTTAGTAGGGATGTGAAATTAAGATGCAGTATGATTTATAAAGATGATGCATGATTATGCAGGCAACATGACTGAAATAAAGAAGTTACCAAAAGTAATGGAAGCCACTTTAAGATGCTATGCAGGGGACTGTTCTATGTGTAGAAGACATGCCATAGTATGTGAAGGAGGAGACCAAAAGAACTGGTGGAATAGATCTTTTCACTTGGCAACCAGCAAAATCAATCAACTAAATATGACCGACAAAGATAAAGACCTGATGTTGGAGATTTTAAAGATGTGGTTGAGTGAGGAGGCCTTCATGACCAGGAGATTGAACACAGACACTCAAAAAAATGAAGCAGTTAACAGATCACTCAGTGTTTCATTGCCAAAGAATGTGAACTTTTCAAGAAACCTACCAGGTAGAGTGGCTTCAACCATCCACAGAGTCAATAACACAACAGGAAAATCAACAATTGAAAAAATGTACCATGTTTGGAGTGGACCTCCTCACCAGTAGCCACTCACTCACTTATATAGATGGAGAAGCAGAGGAATACAAGAGAGAGTACAACAAAAGACCTGAGGTGAAAAACAGAAGAATAAAACAACTTGGGAGAGACATCCATGCCCACAAGAGATATAAAGAATCTGGTGGAATTGAAACAGACTACAAGAAAGGACAGCTAGATCATACCTACTCCAGATGAAAGACAAAGCAAGACAAGACAAGACAACAGAACACCAAACCAAACAAATACCGCCCTTATAAGGGCGATCCATGTTCTTTGAAAAGATCTAAGTTGTAATCATATCATAAGGGAGGGTGGGAAGACCAGACGGACAGATGGGATGAGGAGACGGAAGGACGGACAGACAGACAGATAGATGGACGGACAGACAGACAGACAGACAGGTGTTTATACAAACTTACCTCAGGAAAGGTGAAGGTCAAGGCAGCAATCTGGCTCCACAAGGTGGTCTCTGGTACAATATCCAAGGTTCTTGCATTTCAGCCTGTAAGTATTAACATATGCCTCTCTAAATTGATGTGATTTGAATCGACACATCTTCAATTATGGCACAGATCTACAGGTGCACCATGTATGCTAATCTGCTAGGTTTGCAATGGTTGACCCCGTACCTGGGTGTTTAAAACAAATATTCCCATATTTATGCAAGGGGTCAAGGTCAACCTGCACTCTACATTCTCCATTCTGTGCTGGAATGGAATTTTCAGTCAGTTTTCTTTGATATTTTTGAACCAATGCCTCCATTATAACTTTTCGTTTGAAAATAAGGCTGAAAGGGGGCCCAGGGATACACATCTTTAAAAATTTGAAAAAAATTAATATAAATAAATTTAAATATTTTAAAAATATTAAAAATTTAAATTTTTAAAAAGTAAATAAATGGTATTAAAGTCCATTGTCTAGTGCATAGATGGACCAAATGTCAGGGTTCTACATGAACCAACAAGAGAGATATGGCCCCTCATTGACAGGTACCCCCCCCCCCCCACCATCTGACAGGCCGTTTCTACATTATTTTTCCATAGGCTTACATTATAACATAATAGGGAATGAAAATAACATTAAGTATCAGTGGAGGTTAAATGTTGGTATGGAAATGTTCGTCTAAATGAGCTGAATAACATATCAAAAGCTCGACATATGTCGACCAGAGAAATTTTTCACTACCTTAGCAACAAGTAAACAGGCTGTGTATGAATCCAATGTCAGATTAACAAGAGGCCCAAAAGGGCCTGTAGAGCTCAACTGACAACAATGGTTCTTGTGCCTTCATTTATATAAACTTGGTACAGGGACTTGAGCTGACGTTAAATGCCAAATATAAAAGCTGTAGGCCTTACAATTTCAGAGAAGAAATATTTTAAATTTGACTTCCCATATAAGTATATGTAGATATATGTGCCCCTGGGTGGGACCAAAAATGGCCCAGGGGCCTTTATTTGTACAAACCTGGTAAAGGGACTTGAGCTGATTATGAAAGCTTAAAGCCTTACAGTTTCAGAGAAGAAGAGTTTTAAAATTTGAGTTCCCATATATGCATATGTATATATATTGGCCCTTAGGGTGGGACCAAAAATGGCCCAGGGGCCACCATTTGTAAAAACCTGGTAAAGGGGCTCAAGCTGATATTAACTGCCAAATATGAAAGCTTAAGGCTTCATGGTTTTAGAGAAGAAGATTTCAAAGTTGATTTTCCATTATAAGCAATATATGCATATGCAGATATATGGACCCCTGGGGTGGGGCCAAAAATAGACCGGTGGCCACCATTTGTACAAACTTGGTAAAGGGGCTCAAGCTGATGTTAACAGCCAATTATGAAAGCTGAAGGCTTCATGGTTTTAGAGAAGAAGATTTTCAAAGTTGATTTTCCATTATAAGCCATATATGCATATGCAGATATAGGACCCCTGGGATGGGGCCAAAAATGGACCGGGGGCTACCTTTTGTAAAAACTTGGTAAAGGGGCTCAAGCTGATATTAACTGCCAAATATGAAAGCTTAAGGCTTCATGGTTTCAGAGAAGAAGATTTTCAAAGTTGATTTTCCATTATAAGCCATATATGCATATGCAGATATATGGACCCCTGGGGTGGGGCCAAAAATAGACTGGGGGCCACCATTTGTACAAACTTGGTAAAGGGGCTCAAGCTGATATTAACTGCCAATTATGCAAGCTGAAGGCTTCATGGTTTTAGAGAAGAAGATTTTCAAAGTTGATTTTCCATTATAAGCCATATATGCATATGCAGATATATGGACCCCTGGGATGGGGCCAAAAATGGACCGGGGGCCACCATTTGTAAAAACTTGGTAAGGGGCTCAAGCTGATATTAACTGCCAAATATGAAAGCTTAAGGCTTCATGGTTTCAGAGAAGAAGATTTTCAAAGTTGATTTTCCATTATAAGCCATATATGCATATGCAGATATATGGGACCCCTGGGTGGGGCCAAAAAATAGACTAGGGGCCCACCATTTGTACAAACTTGGTAAAGGGGCTCAAGCTGATATTAACTGCCAATTATGAAAGCTGAAGGCTTCATGGTTTAGAGAAGAAGATTTTCAAAGTTGATTTTCCATTATAAGCCATATATGCATATGCAGATTTATGGACCCCTGGGATGGGGCCAAAAATGGACCGGGGGCCACCATTTGTAAAAACTTGGTAAAGGGGTCAAGCTGATATTAACTGCCAAATATGAAAGCTTCAGGCTTCATGGTTTCAGAGAAGAAGGTTTTCAAAGTTGATTTTCCATTATAAGCCTTATTTTCACTTTTTACGAAGTATGACAGAAAAACGCTAAAAAACGCGTAACCTAGTTTTTGACAGAATTTCACGAAATGTACAACTTACATGTTTAAAGGTGTCTAGAAGCTAAATATCACATCAGGATTTTGAATATAACCTATGGTTTCAGAGAAGAAGCTTATTTTAGGTTTTTTACATTCTAGGTCGCTGTGACCTACTTTTGGTTGTCATGGAAAACCAATTGTACAAATTTTCATCTACTCCTTCTAAGGATCATTCCTGCAAAGTTTTGCTAAAATTGGCCCAGTAGTTTCTGAGTTTTTTGCTGTTAACGGACGGACGGATGGACGCAAGCACGCACGCATCATGCCATAAGCTCATCTGGCTTTAGCCAGTTGAGCTAAAAATGGCTGTATTCATGGCACTTTACTCATCATATCCACCTCCTTTTCAAGATGCACCACACTCTTGACTCTGGCTGTTTCTTCAAGTTTAAGGTCCACCCTTTCCATACATGTCTTTATTTCATTCAAACTGACCACACAGATCTTTAGAAAAAAAAAGAAAAAAAAAAAAAAAACTTTTAAAAAACACTGGTACTACATTCGTGGGGGAGGACCTTTGACCTGGAAGTACTAGACTCATGCCTGTCAGATTTTCAGTTTTCAACCGAATCAATTCAAATTTTCACACATTATTAAGATGTGGTTTATACATTTGTTAATAAAAATTTCAAGTGATTCTATTGTCAAATGACTTTTTTATAGTCTGTTTTCCACACCACCTGTAAACTGACTAAGATAGAAAAATTGGTTCAAATCTCACTAATGGGGCCAAATTGATATTGGGCAAAAAATTAATACTTTTTCCAACAAACCAACTTGATTTATGTGTGATTTTTAGCACAAATAAAGTTTCTTTTATTCACACCATTCAAATTCTGAATTTATACAATTTCATATTTTTCACTTATTTTTAATAATTTTTAATATTTTTTAAATATTAAATTTTCATTTTTCAAACTTTAACCAATCATATCTCAAAACTGAAATGACTGTGTCCCAGTCTTAAGTGTCTTGACTTGTATATTACATAACATTCCTCTAGCTGTCCAATTAACAAAAGCCGAGTCCAGACAGTCAAGGGGACAAAACTCTACCTTTACACATGCCAGTGTCCAGGTTATGTATATTGGCTCTGACTTAGCCATGAAGCAGAGGATGGCAGTTGGTGTGTGACAATTTACAGGAGATACCTATGGTTTACTGACAATACGCAACCACAAGTTAAATAGAGGAAATTTGGGGAGGCTGGTCATTCAAGTTTTGAGACTGCAACATGAAGGGTGATAAAGGGCGTAAAGTTACACAGTTTAAGAAGAACCAGACTGGTCCTAATAGGAGATATATAGCAAACCTAGATGTCATGGAGACTGATTCTGAACCAGTTCCAAGTACATCATCTGGATCCACTGGGTGGAAAAGGCTATCTTCAGATATGTACTCCATGGTAACCAAAACAGGATTGGATGGTGAATGTGTTACTGTTCCAGACTGTGAAGGAAACACTGGTACTTCTAAGATACTGCGACCCGAGTCTTCTTCCTGTGATCCTGACCTGAAACAGATGAAAAAAGAAGATGAGATAAAAGGCATGTGACTTGTAGATAATGAAGAATTACTAAAAATGATGAATGATGTCTACAGATACCACACAGAAGAAGCAAGTGACTGTAACAACCCAGATTTCACAATAGCCAAGCAGACCAAATGGGGAATATGCTGAAAGTACAAACTGATGTGTTTAAACTTGTAATTTCCAGTCAGCTGAGTACAAACTCTACAAGGAAATCAAGACAAACCTACCAGGGAGCAACCCAGCTGCACCAAACTATTCCTTAGCTATTGGACTTCAAGACACACCAATAGGAAACACTAAGGCCAGACTACTACTTGCTTCAATGGATGTACCACCCCCAGCCATACAAAGCATGCAGACTACATCAAACAAAGTAAGCAGGGCCACAACAGAATTGAACCAGAGGGACATGTCAGCAAAGATTCAACAAGTGAAAGAAATCAATGTGGAACGAGGAGTTGAAGATCCGTCTCAACTAAACATTTCAATGGATGTAAGATACAACTCTATACAGATCACAAGTAGAAGAAAACCAGGACAAAATGCATCTCAAGCCATTGGACTAGCAGTAGAGACAACCAGTGACAAGAAGTACATCATTGGTGCAGCTATACAGAATAAACTGTGCTGGAAGGGACAATGGTTGAGGAATAGGGGATATGAAGTTACCTGTCCGGATGGCCATGAAGACTGTACATCAAACTTATCAAAGCCAGTTCCACTCTCAGAACATGAAATAGGAAAAACACTTGCTGAAAAGTTTTTTAATGGATGAAATCCACATCAAGTTTGCCACAACAGATCCAGATGGCAGGGGAGCAGAGGGACTAAATGATGTATTCAGTGAAGTAAATCCAGACTGGAGTGTGGAGAGACTTGCTGATCCAACACATGTGGCACAAAAACAGTTCAGAAAATGTCAATCAGCTAAATTTAGTGACCAGATGTTTGCCTGGAAAAGAACAAAGGCAGGACAGAGAGAAGCACAGTTAGACCTTAGTAAGGAATAAGGGATGTAAAATCAAGATGCAGTATGATTTATAAGAAGATGATGCATGATTATGCAGGCAACATGACTGAAATAAAGAAGAAGTTACTAAAAGTAATGGAAGCCACTTTAAGATGCTATGCAGGGGACTGTTCTATCTGTGGAAGACATGCCATAGTATGTGAAGGAGGAGACCAAAAGAACTGGTGGAATAGATCTTTTCACTTGGCAACCAGCAAAATCAATCAACTAAATATGACCGACAAAGATAAAGACCTGATGTTGGAGATTTTAAAGATGCGGTTGAGTGAGGAGGCCTTCATGAACATGAGATTGAACACAGACACTCAAAATAATGAAGCAGTTAACAGATCACTCAGTGTTTCATTGCCAAAGAATGTGAACTTTTCAAGAAACCTACCAGGTAGGGTGGCTTCAACCATCCACAGAGTCAATAACACAACAGGAAAATCAACAATTAAAAAATGTACCAATGTTGGAGTGGACCTCTCACCATTAGCCAAACACTCACTTATACAAATGGGAAAAGTAGAGGAATACAAGAGAGAGTACAACAAAAGACCTGAGGTGAAAAACAGAAGAATAAAACAATTTGGGAGAGACACCCATACCTACAAGAGATATAAAGAATCTGGTGGAATTGAAACAGACTACAAGAAAGGACAGCTAGATCATACATACTCCAGATGAAAGACAAGGCAAGACAAGACAAGACATCAGAACACCAAACCAAACAAAAACTGCCTTCTATGTTCTTCGAAAAGATCTAAGTTGTAATCATATCATAAGGGAGGGTGGGAAGACCAGACGGACAGATGGATGAACGGTCAGATGGACGGACAGGATGACAGACAGACAGACAGGTGTTTATACAAATTTACCTCAGGAAATGTGAAGGTCAAGGCAGCAATCTGGCTCCACAAGGTGGTCTCTGGTACAATATCTTAGGTTCTTGCATTTCAGCCTGTAATTATTAACAATATGCCTCTCTAAATTGATGTGATTTGAATCGACACATCTTCAATTATGGCACAGATCTACAGGTGCACCATGTATGATAATCTGCTAGGTCTGCAATGGTTGACCCCATACCTGGGTGTTTAAAACAAATATTCCCATATTTATGCAAGGGGTCAAGGTCAACCTGCAATCTACATTCTCCATTCGGTGCTGGAATGGAATTTTAAGTCAGTTTTCTTTGATATTTTTGAACCAATGCCTCCATTATAACTTTTCATTTGAAAATGAGGCTAAAAGGGGGCCCAGGGATACCCAATCTTTAAAAATTTGAAAAAATATTAAATTAAATAAGTTTAAGTTCCACCCTTTCCATACGTCTTTATTTCATTCAAACTGACCACACAGATCTCGAGAAAAAAAAAATGAAAAATAAAGTTTTTTAAAAACCACTTGTACTACATTCATGGGGGAGGAACCTTTGACCTAGAAGTACTAGACTCATGCCATATAGTAATGTATATGATCGTTATTTCCTGTGATTTAAACGACCTGGTAATAACTCTGTTTTGTTTTTTCTTTATAGTACATGTGCAATAAAGAATAAAGTAAGTTCATTTTGTATCATCACCTGTTGAAATTAAAATAAGTGCCATATTCTAACCCCGTATCCAAATAACATCATACGGCAGTTGCAGGTTAATATGTAATTTGAAATGAAGTTTGTATTTTTAATTGGGAGATTTTATTCTTTTTGAATTTTTTAAAAAATATTTCGTGATAAATAATGGAATTTTAATTCGGACTTTTCATTATTTGAACTTTCAGTTTATTTACATGTAAAACAAATTTAAAGATTCTTTGACGCTCGGTAAACAAGAGAACGTGAACCTCCAATCAATATCTCGATGTTTGATTGCTCGAACCCCCCAATGGCTTGAATATTTAGTCGAAGTCCCTTGGACATCGAGCCATCTAAGTTCTACTGATTAATAAATAACTTTTCCTTTCTAGCACCTTTTTTTTATGTAATCTCCCCTAGTGTAAAAGTACATTTTATTTGTAATAAATACTTCAATTAATATATATATATATATATATATATATATATATATATATATATATATATATATATATATGACCTTCTGCATGCAAAAAGGGCCCTTAGGTCAAAAATTTGAGAATTTCACTTATTTACATATTTTTGAAGAACCAACAACATTTGGCTATACAAAACTAGTTATAAAAGTGAAATCATCCAACCAGTTTTGCAGAAATTGCAAAAAAACACAAAGCCATATTTTTTCACAGACTATATTTATTTCATTCAAAATGTGTTTTGTATGATTTCAACAATTGTTTGAATTTTTTTTTTAATTAGCAACATGTTGGTATATTTAGCTAATTATAACCATATAAATTCTAAGAGGATGTGATAAGACTATTCTTGAAGATCTTATGATATTATTATTATATGATATTTGGTTGCTATGGTAACCAATTTGAGCTTTTGAACACAAAGAAAGTAGAATTAGCATTGTATTTCTCTAAGTAAAAGTCTGTTTGATGCAGCAGTTTAAAAACATGTATAACATTTGCCTTCCACTATGAAAAATATTCAAGAATATTAACCAACACAAGCTTTAACAACATCATCAAATTATACATTTGTACAATAAAATAATTTTTAAACAAAACTGTCTGACATTATTATCTTATTATCAGATACATTTTAAATTTATCGATTGTCAAAAATTTAACATAATTTTTTAAAAGAAATATTGCAATTGTAGACTATAATATAAAGATTACTAAAAACAGAAATACAAAAATTTGTAAAATATTTGTCTACACAGAGTTCATGTAAACCATCATGGATGCTAATGGTTTCCATGACAACCAGAGATCAAAACCACAAAATTCTCATCTTCAATCCTATACTATTGATACATACAAAAGTTTTAAAACTTAGTTTTGAATTTAAACATATCAATTTTTCACATTCACCATATATAAGACAAGGTTCTTAACTTAAAATGTTTTTATGTACTAGTAAATAGTATAAACAGTTTTATTGTAAGCAATGAAGAACAAAGGCTCTGAGGAATATGAACTGTTAACATTAATCAAAATGTTAACCAAATTACTCTGACTTTAAGCATGAAAAATAAGAATTAACAGTAAAACACATAACTTTGTATGACCTTGGTCAATAATAAGCAAAGTTTACTAAGCAGTGCCCCAGTATCATATGACAAAAATACTCTATTCAAAAATTTACATGGCAAATGCTGTTACAAATATATGTACATCAAAAATATTTATTCCTCAACTTGTACACTTGTGTCTGGAACAGAAGGCATAGGAGCAGTGATATCCTGCAACCTAGGGGGAATAAAACTCCTTATATTACGATACAAGTACCACTGCCTAGTGGCTGACAAACCAGCAGACTCAACTCTACTAGGTAAATCTCTGTTTACTGATTTCCCATTCTTAAGAATACAAACTCTTTTTTTCTTCAGATCCAACAGACTCTTTTACAACAACATACCCAGGGTCTGAAGCAGAAAATATGAAATGGAAATACTTCCTTACATTTGGTATGGGCTTAAAATAGTTGCCGAGAAATTTTTTCCAATTTCTCCAAACCCAACCATTGCCTGACTCTGAGTAAACTTTAGTGCTACAGTATTTACAAGAATTTAAAATAACATCTGCTACCTGCATGACAGTATCAACATCACTTTTCCTAAGTTTCTGACGACCAATCCCAAACATACCGTCTATCTGGCACCTAGCATGGTAAGGCTGTAAAAAATGCAAATTTATCTCTTTATGGTACCCAAGAATTGTTCGCCAACAAAAATAACCAATTACAGTCTGATTTTTATTTTGACCACTACAATTATCACAATTAATAAAACAGTTCTGTTCACCATTACTATGATGTGAAAAAAAGTCATCAATCATCGATACAACAGCACTTGAGGAATGGCTGTTTGCATTATCTAAACCCATTGAGTCACCTTCTGTAAATATATAATTAAACATATGTGGCTTCCCATCATTTAAAATGCCAAACCAGTTCACTTTTAATGGTGACTTGTAATAAAGTGCACCCTCTTGCCTGACATGTCCAGGAACAAGTACTGGCTGAGCAAAGTCAAATGTGTAGTGGATACACTTCATATCCTCTCCCCTTATACCACTTTTATGCTCAGCTTCAGCAGCTTTGCATCTGAAATAGAGTTATTACAAGTTTTTATTCTACTAATTATTAGGAAATGTTTAAGTTATTTAATATTTTATTACTTTTATGAATTTTGGCTGTCAAAAACTGGCCATAAATTTTAGAAATGGAGTATTATAATCATGGGGAAGTCATAAATGAAGCTTAACAATGTAGTTTTTCTCTAGTCAGCTGAAAAGTCTATTTCAACAATTTATGAATACATCTGATCATATTTTTTTTTAAAAAGAGATCAAATTCAAATGATACTCATTTACATATTATCTTATGCTGGCCTATCTAATATCAGCTATATCTGTTTAATACAGTGTTCAGAAAATTCAATCAGTCCATTAGCAACTGATAGCTTTTTCAACAGAACTCTTTATAAAATCATTAGAAAATGGTGAAAATTATGAAAATTACAAATCGGAGCTAGTAGGAATTTTAACCAAGTAAAGACTGCTGGTTGATGCCACATACAATGCATGTGGAAGTGGTATTTATACCTTAAAATTATAACATAAATCAATTTAAACCAGTTTTCACAGACTTCGAGATGTTGACTAAGGCAAAGTAGTAAACAAGAGACTAAAGAAGTACACAGACTTGTTAATCTTCTCTGTGAACCTTATCAGGGTTATCATACTTACAACTTACCTTTGCTTATAGTAATCTCTTTCTGTCTGAGTTTTCTGAATATGTTCTGCAAAACTTTGAGCTAGATTCAACTTCTCATCTTCTGTATCAGCCTTCAAACACATACAAATTTATGAGAACTCTTATCATGCTATGTGGAACAACTATGTTTTGTATATATTTTTTAAATTTTTATAAATTTTTATGTTACGATTATGAATATGAAATTTAATCAACGAGTTCAAGACCACTTATATTAGTATAAGGTTCTTATAATAATAATAATAATAATAATAATAATAAAGTAATAATAATAAAGTAAAAATAATAATAATAGTAATACCGGTAATATAGAAGAATAAAAGAATCATTCTCTTCATGTGACAGATATTTCACATATCATGTTTTAGCATAACAACTGTGTGTTGGTGGTTTAAGTATGGGACAAAAACATGTATTTAAAAAGCAATGTTGTATCTTTTTCTCCCTTTATATATAAATATAATTTTATGAATCTTAAGAAAAATTATTTTCATCAATTATTGCAGCATATGTTTTATTGCTTTGGTATAAATGAATAAAGTTATAATCATAAAGCTTCACATTAGTCTAATTTAGTATAAATTTAGGATAAATTAGTACAAATTACTTTATAGGCAAATTTAAATTTACCTCTTGTAACTCCTTCCTGTAATTTTCACATATGTGACAAACATCAGTCCTAGCTCTCATAAACTGAACATGTGGCACACACTGCTTCCATAAACTTCGAAAAGTACTCTCACTAACACTTCGAAAATCCATTTCTCCTGCTACATCCAAATATTTCTTATGTATAGAGTCATATGTATATGTTTCCTTTGCTGGTAAGTAAATTGGTGGAATAATATCATTTACACCTCTAGAATATGGTTGTGGCATTCCATACCTGTCTGCATATCTATAAGTACAGAATATTAAACTACATTATAAGAAATCAGGTCAACATTTTATGGAAGATGCATTTTAATCAGTCCTTCTATTTTTAATTTGTGTAAACCCTATGTTTAGCTGTTAAAAAGAAAAATAATATGAAGTCAAATTCATCAGAAACTTGTAAAAATACCAAAATATGTATACAACTTTCTGGTATACATCTACCATAATTCAAAGTCTTAAAGAATTCTGATGTTAAAATAATGTTTTAAGTGTGAGGTACTGAATTTGGAACAATTTTGTATTTGATTTCCTGGTAATTTACTACTTTTCAAAATTGCCAAACATATGTACATATTTTTCAGGTACAAATTTCTATGTGTTCTTACAGAATGGTACAAAAGTAATTTTTTCTGAAAAATTCTTCAAAAATTTGTAAATTAATTTCAATAAAATATTAATTTTTTTCAGATATGTTTTTATCTGGTATAAACATTTAAATTAATTCACCCAGATCATATATATGAATCTTGAAATAAATTAATTTTGAAATATACTAAGTTTTAAATTGTATAGGAATGTAAAAAAAATTCAAACTAAAATTATTTCAATGGCCTGGGCAAATTTCAACTTGTTTTTTTTTTTATTACTTTAATATACTGAACTAGAAAAATCATACCCAATTAAAAACTGCACAATGTTCTTTACATCTTCATATTTCAGGGCATTATGAGGCATCTCCCCCTTGTTTCCATGTGTCCTTGGCACCACTCTATGAGTATAAAGGTGTTTCCTCAGATTCTTCAAATATTTACTTGAAATGTTGTTAATGTAAATGAAACAGTCAGCACACACAGTCTCATTATCAAACTGGTAACTAAAGCGATGGCGTTTTCTGTCTCCCTTACCTGTGGTGTCTCCCCTGCTTAGTCCACAGGCCTGTAACTGTCCTAAAATTATCAAATCTCTTTCCCCCTTTTCAAGTTCTTGCATATTCAATCGATTCTCAAGTACTCTTTTTGCATCTAACTTCTTAATACAACCTGCTTTACATGAATGGGAATGGACACTTGCAAGCTCAGCGTCTGACATATCCGAACCTGTGCACATTGTAGACGAATCATCTGCATCTGATTGACTAGACAAGTAATCTCTGATTCTCGACTGAACAATGGAACTATCAATACTTGCCGCTGCACATTCATACTCATCCTGGTTGTCATTATCATCACAACTGTCACTTTCAGTTAAACTGGAACGGTGATGTCTTCGCGATTTCACATCAGATATAGACTGGTCAAAATATTCATTTACAACATAAGAAATGTCACCTGAGATATCAGGATGTGTAAATGAAACACTAATATCTGGGGGTATATCCATTTCTACTTCATTTCTCTGTGAATGTTGTCCAAAATCAGATAATCAAAACGTAAACAAATCTGGTTGTTGATGAAAACGACACACTAACTTCCGGGTCAATTTACTAAAAATATCTCTGTTTATAGGTCACGCATCTATTTATTATTACAGGATGAAAGTAAAAAAGCTTGCACTGAGATTTCGACCAAAATTTGTTCGTTTTTCGTTATTTAATACGACTTTGAAGTTTTGAAACGTAAAACCCGCAATATAAAATTTGGCGCTTTTTTGTACTGCAAATTCTACTGACGTTTTCTGCATGATTGGATTCTTCTAAGGGCCCTTTTCGCGTACGGAACGTCATATATATATATATATAACTTCAGATCATGTGTTTGTGCTAAAAACCTTAATTGACATTCAAAAAAGCAAAAAACAAAAATTATACCCCGCATTTATTGATCTACACAAGGCATTCGATACAGTTTGGCAAGATGGTTTGATGTACAAATTAATGTTACAGGGAGTTAATGGAAAATTTTATAACATTATTAAAAGTATATATGCCAACACAACATGTAAAATCAAATTTAGGAATGGCCTTAGTGACAGATTTAGATCTACAATTGGGGTTAAACAAGGTGATAATTTAAGCCCATTATTATTTAATATCTATATAAATGGATAAGCAGATTGGCTGAATGACAATATATGTGATCCTATGATCATTGGAAATAGAAAAATAAATTTACTTCTCTATGCTGATGACATTGTATTATTTTCAAAATCTCCTGAAGGTCTTCAGAATAGTTTGAACTTACTAAACAAATATTGCTGTACTTGGAAATTAAAAGTGAATACTGGAAAATCCAACATTCTGATATTCAATTCTAATGGTCATAATATTAAAGACACATTTTATATAAATAATACTGCACTTAAAACTGTGAACAGCGTAAATTACCTTGGTATAAATTTTAAATTTAATGGTTCTTTTCATCAAGCAAAAATAGATTTACAAGAAAAAGCCCAAAAGGCATTATTTAAAATTAAAAAAACAATAGGATACAATAATTCATGTAGTCTTTTGGAAAAACTCTTTGACACTTTAGTATCACCAATACTGCTTTACTCTAGTGAGGTTTGGGGAGCTTTTTGCACCTTTACAGATAATGAACCATATGAATCACTGCATATTAAATTTCTTAAAAACATTTTAGGAGTACACTCCAAAATTAGTAACAGTGCCTGTAGGTATGAACTGAACCGCTTACCTTTAAAAGAAAAAATAATGTACAGGGTCATTAAATACCTATCTCATATCACAGAAAACAAAAACAGTCTATTATATGAAATATTTAGAGAGAAACAGAAGTCACAAATAAATGGACAATAAGAGTTAAAACCTTTTTAGACCAGTTGGGATTCTCTTATCTTTCCTCAAATCTTGAATTATTAAATAAAAAACTCCCACATGTGAAACAAAGAATACATGATGTTGTTAAACAAGATCAGTTGAATGTTATCAGGTCCTCTCATAAATTAAAAATTTTAAATGAAATAATTCCTTCTACTGTTCAATCTAATTATACAAACATTTTATGTAATTATACTGATAGATCTACCATAGCTAAATTCAGGTTAAGTGCACATAATCTTTTTGTAGAAACAGGGAGATATAACAATACCAACTACTTTGATAGATTGTGCAGTTGTTGCACATTAAATGAAGTTGAAGATGAATTACATTTTTTATTTCACTGCCCCCTATATTCAGAAGGTAGATCACTATTTTACTTAAAACTTAATAATTTTTACCCTAATTTCTTTGTTCTACCTTCACATAATAAAATCAAACTTCTGTTTGATAACAATACAAAAAATATTTTGAAAATTACTGCTAACTACATTAGAAATTGTATAGTAATAAGAAATACCAAAATCTGTTCATTAGAATAAACAATTTCCTTATTGTTACCGCCTTGCAGGTTACAGACTCGCTACACTTTTTGTGTATATTGTTTGAAGAGTTTGCATATTTTTGTATTTTTCTCATCTTTCGTTGTAAATATTGTCATTTTATGTTTAATTAGATTGTCATTTTATGTTTAATTAGATTGCCTTGATCAATTATTGTAATTGTATCCGTGCAATAAATAAATAATATATATATATATATACAGAATGGTCTTTGTCATTCATTTCTTAGTTAAGACTTGGTCACAAACTGCCAAGATATTTCTTAAATAGTGTGATGGTGACACTTTTGTTTTCACTTATTTTTGACATTTTTGCATACTATTTTACTCACTTGTCATCCTTATGTCATTTTAATATTATCCTCTCACAGAATTTATCCATTTTTGGAAATTTTATAACTTTTATAACTTTCACATTTTGGCTTTAGTTTTAGTTTACCTGCATCCTCCATCTTGCCAATAAAACCAAAGTTGATTTCTGATTTTCCACCTGATTGGTTAATTGCAATTTCTATCCATGTTACTGTTTGGATGATTGAACACAAAAGGCCACAGGTGTATATAAACAGGACCTCAGAAGTGGTCAGTCTCTCAATGCCACTATCACATGGATACCTTCCCATATTGGTATCCATGGCAACAATATTGCAGATCAAGCAGCCAAGCTGGTGCTAACCAAACCCGCTCCAAACTTTCTAGTAAAGTTAGCCCCCACTGAGCTTTATTCGCTTATCAACAAAGCCATTTGGTGAGACTGGGTCCAAACACTTAGCACCTAGCCACTGGAGACATGACTTTGAGATCAAACCCACTAGAAAAACTGCTCTCTTCCACCCGGTTCGCAGCCTGGACCGAGCCATAACAAGACTACGCATGGGCGTCACTTTGTAACATGGTTACACCCATAGCCAACATATCAAGAAGCAGCTTTTGCGGCCGACCAGAAACAATCAAGCATGTTCTCCTGCTATGCCCTGAATTTCTCGGAGAAAGACGGGAGCTAGCGGACCAAGTAGGGCACCAAAGTCTCACTCTAAAAGGACTCTTAGATCCACCCGCCAGGTTACCAAACTCAACCTATCAACAGCTAGGCTATTATATTTCCCAGATCCAGTATACCAGTAAGATCTAACCCAACAGTGCATTCCTAGTAACTACCATTTTAATAGCTTACAACATCTCACTTTTTAATAATGGCTCCTACAAAGTAATAGGCACAGCTGTTTGTTGACACACACCTCCGAGCCATGTGGTGATGGCCTACTACTCAAAACTTAAAAACCACATCATTTAGACCTTATCGCACATAACCTGAGAGTGTGAGTGCTAGCATGTAGATCCGATGTGGGACGGATTGACACTCTAAGGTTAACAAAAAGCAACTCAAATTAAAGCTTACTCAAAACGGTAAATTACTAACTCCTTGCTATCGAACGATTCTCCCACACATATTTAATTATTAGCATATTAATACTCAAATAATCTACAGAGATTATGTTTTGACGCAAACCAATACACCTATAACGGTTGCGTTTAAATACACAGCTTTACTGCCCATAGCTGGACCATTACAAGTCTAATTACAAGTCAATATTAAACAAAATCATCTCCCCCTTGACCGTCAATACCTTTCACATCTCAGTAAAAGCGTACAAGACCAAAAGAGTTATCCCTCTTGGCAAAATTACAAGAATCACCTCCCCTAGACTGTTATCTATAATTCATACCATACTTTTGGCACTTAACCAATTTGAGCATGATGAAATACTCCGCTGGCAAAATCTATTCTTCCAATGTAAAATACTTTACTGTCTTATCATGTACTCAATAACATCATCTACAGTCGGCGGGGCCGGGGCCATAGTTAAAAGCGCATAACGAAGCTGCTGTAGATTCCTCTAACTCTATAACTTACTATTTATTCACTTATTTATCTATTTATTTGTACCATTTTTTAGCACAGATTAACCAATCCTGCGAAGGTCAGCCAGTGCTCGACTACCTGTGCTTAGTCGGATCACTGCAGGATTAAATTATATAAATAAATAAATAAATAGATAAACCAGTGAATAACTTTTGTTTTATACCCGAACACACACAAACACGCACACAAATGAGAACATGAAGAGTACATGGCTGAGCAGATGTGTCCCACTCCGAGGCGTATGGAAGCATTAAATCGAGTACATGAGGCCGGGGATTTGGCAGCTGTAAAAAGCCGCCTTTCCCCTTAAAACTTCTTCACCCCTGTACAAATGTGGAATGAACGACCAAGCTTTTTATGTTTACACACGGTATGCAAGGATGAAAAAAAAAGCAATGTGACGTCACTCTAGATATCTTAAGTTATCGCATGCTGATAGTCTTGTCTTATATATATTTTTTATATGTCATTAAATATGTATTTTTCTTTCAGGGACCCCCTTTATACCTATCGGCGCACCTGCCCGCCAACTCATAAACCGTCCTTTACAGTACCCATCCCCCTTTCTATTCCTTTCTGTACCCGTACAGTACCGGACAAGATAAAAACAAGTATCTAAAAGTATCTAAAATCTCAAACAAAATAACTGGTGCTGCATGCGATACAAATAAACAAATAAACTGTACTATACAGTATTTCCGCTCTTTTGTTGTTAGCTCTGTGAGTATGTGTCATAATGTGTCTTATTGTGTCTGAATGTGTCAGAGTGAAGTATGCGTCTTCTCGAATTAAGGACGTTAAGCGGGAGGTTCCGTGTACCTGACAGCCAAATGGGGCACGACAATGATCCCCTATGTTCATCGAAAACAGAGTAGGCGTTAACGCCGGCATAGGGCCCCTTCACTTATATCTTCAAAATTAGGACATCCATGATTTCGACCCCCCCACCCTTATTAAGTCCTCTATTCGGAAACAGGCTTCAAATAACCCCACCCCTCTACATTTTTTTCAAAATTCTACTCTTAGCGTGCTTGCAGCTGGTTTACCCTTACCCTGGCCATTATCCTGGGGTACTTCACTTAACAGCTTGTGCCCCATTTCAATATGCACTCTCCTACTTCTCCGCAGTGCTGACATCTTTGTTTCAGTCTGAGTATAACGCTTACTAGCAAAATCATACAACCAAATCAAACAGTCTGCACAATGGCCGCAAGACCCCATGTAGACTCTAAACTCTCTCAATCATCAGTGGTCAGTCTCTTCTACAACATGTACAGTTGAAGACCTCAGGTCTGACTGTTTCCCTTCATCTCATTAGTGAGCATGTGATAAATTCCACAATAATTTTCATATTTTTTTATATTTGGGAATATTAAGGCCAGGTTAACCAAATTCTAATCATTTTTCAATTCTTTTGATTATTTTAGGCAGACTAGGAATATATTTTTATTAATTATTTTTGCTATAGCCTTAGGGCATATTTTACTTTACATTAGATGTAGGATACGGATTGGGGAAGTATTCCTATGAAGTCTTTATTAGTTAAATTATAGGAAGTGTTGTCACCTCACATTTCTATTATTCAATACTATATTTTATATTATATACATTTTGGCATTATCTTTGGCTATTATAAACTTAACATCATTTTGTCCAATCTAAATTCCAAATTACATTATCAATTGTTATTAATTTCTATATTCAATAAATTTATTAATTTATTGAATTATTTATTCATTTGATAAATTATATTAATTTAAAACTTCAATAATTATTATTTTCACTTCTTGAGGTTGCCAGAGGCACAATCCTCCTTAAAAGAACCTGAGAAAATCTTAAGCAATTTAAGTAAAAGGGAGATAACTTTATTGAGTTATAAAGCCCTAACATTGAGACGATCCCGCCACAATAGGAAGTTTGGTAAATCAAGGTGATTTTTACAATTCCAAAACTTAAAGTTGAACTTAGAGATAACAGAAGTCTAACGTCTTCTGCTAACAATAATACACATTTCAATGGTATGAGTAAAATGAAATAGAAAATTCCATTTGGAAAATCTTATGTGTAACAAATTCAAATTTTGAAAAAAAAAGATAGAAAATATGAAAGTGAATTGTACATCCATTGGAGGCTCAAAAGCAAAAATCTTTAAAAATTTATTTCACATTGATTATTAACTCATTAATAATAATAATAATAATAATAATACTTATAATAATATATAAGCCAAATTTAAATTTTAATAGTGACAGATTGTTGTGTGTACGCACTGTCATTCCATTCATTGGACAGTTGAAATAAACTAGATCTACAGTACATAATAATGATCTAGCTAATAATAATAACAACTATTATTATTATTTATTTATTTATGACAAACAGTATTTCTGATTAATTAAAATAAATTAAATACATACCGTATGCGAATGTTTGTCTGAAACTCACAAGGTTCCTCCATGTACCAGACGCTCGATTTTTGGCGTAATCTGTCAATGCATTGCACGTGCCGGGCAGACGTAAACATGAATATGGACCGAAGGGGATGGTATACGAGACAAGAAAATTGACAAAGAGATTTATCTCTAGAAAATTTGTTTGCACAAAATATCAAGCCCAAAAATATACAAAACTGAGTTTATTTCCAACAGCATAGCTTCAACTTATAATTTTGCATTAGAAAGGATATATATATTTGTTTTAAAAAAATATCGCGCAACATTGTTTCATTCCCTTACGGATGCAATATAGGCACCAGAGTTGTCTTTCCTTTGTTTATATTGGTGATAGCCCGAGCATGTCAAAAGGAAAGTGGAGCTTGGATTTGGAGAATTTGCGTTGTGACCTATGTAATTACCAGACCAATAGATCATCAAATTACAGGACACACATTGAATCTGACAAACACCAAAGCAACTCCTGTTTTGAACAAGTTACTGATATTGAAACCGCGGGCATGAAGAAAATACGGAACTTATGTCAGATACGCAAGGGCCAGGTGTGTCACCGGAAAATAAATCTACAGGTGTTGAAAATTATGTAGAAATTAGAGAAGAAGTCATCGACGCATTTGATTATAGCGATGCCTTAGAAGATAGACAATATGGGATTGTCGAGAATACGAGAAAAGAGGCAAGCGATTGGTTCCCTTTATTCAAAGTTAGAACTCCTTTTATACGTTCTTCCCATTCGAAGACTCACGTTTTGGTAAGATAAAAATATATATGTCTTTCGTATAAAGAAAAATATGAGCAAACATAATTATTTTTCTTGTTCAGTATGTGGGTGGATTATTATTATTATTAAATTAAAGAATGTATCATTATCTAACTATATATTTGTAAAAGGAAAAGGAAAAATGTTATATTATGTCTATTCATCGTAAAAAGTTCCCAACTACATATAGATACTCCTTGAACGATCATAATCTAGAACAAGTTAAAGAAAACCCTTATCTTGGTGTTATAATTAGTGATGATCTTAAGTGGACCACACATATATCTTAAGATCTATAATCGTGCTAATAGTATTCTTGGCTTTGTGCCAAGAAACCTTAAACATAGCAACATTTCCTTTAAAGAAACTGCTTACATCTCGTTAGTTCGTTCCGTTTTGGACTATTCGTGTACTGTTTGGGATCCGTACCTACAAAAGGATATAAACAAAATAGAAAGTGTTCAACGTCGTGCTGCCAGATTTGTCAAAAATGATTATAGCTGTAAAAGTAGTGTCACAGATATGATGAATAGTCTCGGCTGGAAGCCTTTAGCACACCGCAGAAGAGAACAACGTCTTGTGTTTCTTTATAAGATTCTTAACGACCTGGTGGCGCTACCTACTGATACCTTAGATTTGAGCTATAACACTCGTGTCCAGCGTAGAACAAACTCTAAACCTTTGAAATTAGTGACTTGCCAGACAGATATTTTCAAAAATTCATTCATACCAAAAACTGTAAAGGATTGGAATTCGTTGCCCGAAACATGTGTGAATGCTAAAACCGTTCTGGAATTTAAAAGTGCTTTAGCAACTGCTGCTCAGCGCGACTAGTCACCATCAACGCACACTCTTTCCCTGGAAGATCCGTACTCAGTAGTGAGGCACTTTCCAGTACCTATACAGATACAGATACAGAAAAAAACCGCGGCCAAATCGGGACTCGAGTCAAACACCCAGGACCTTCCGAATTACAGCGGGAAGCTGTGCCAAATAAGCTACCCTTCCACCTACAAATCTCGGTCTGCCACATTTATTAATTATTAAATAAATATTTTTCTTATTTATTTATTTATTTATTTATTTAAAAGTGATTATTCACACGTACGGTAGAATAACGCATGTTGTTGGCTGGCATTATTTACACGTACGCATGCGCAGTACGATAAGAGCTAGTCGTTTCGTATCATAACCATTTCGTACCATGACCGTTTCGTACCCAATTTTTCCATTTTGTACCCAAATCGGTCCAATTCGTACCATGCCTTATGACTGTTTCGTACCATATGGTATTCGGTGTTACTACCATTTCGTATCATTGACTTCAATTAAAAGGTTTTCTAATTTTTTTAAGTACATAATAAAAAATAATAATAAATTATTAATTATTACATTTTTATTAGGGGTATTCTTTTTGGGGTGTTTGTTTGACTAAAGAAATCAATGCTTATAAAACAAAGTTTTCTTCGAGTCATGGGCGCTGTTAACGAAATTTGCAAACATTTTGTGGAGAATCTTGTTAATGTTTTTATTTCTTCATGTCATACTGAGCAGAACTCATTTCCCTAGGGTTTAGAGTCATAAAAACATATCATATATTTACCCTTTTCACTCCAAAATTATGAAGAACTTCAGCTAATAACATAATATCATCTGAAATTGCTTTCGCACTACAATCAACACTATATCATTAAGGCCTGCTTGTAAAGCAAAAACTCTTGTTTATTTTGTCTCACATAAATCAGAACGTATCCCCGAATTCTTTTTAAACAAATTTACCACCGATTCCATGTACATCGTTCAATATATTGTCATTTATAAACATCTTATCATTATATTTTAACCGATGAATGAAACTGTGTCCAAGAATAAGTGTTTTCACATGTGGTATATTAAAACTGTTTATAATATTATTGTAGTACCATACAGTATTCAGCGATGCTACCATTTCATTCCAATGACTTCAAAACAAGATTTCAAAAAAAAAAAATATAATAATAAAAAAAAATAAATAAAGTAAAAAATAATAAAAATAATAAAAATGTAAAAAATTTTATTGGGAATTTACTTTTTATTAGTGTGTTAGTTTCAACTTTTACTGAAAATGTTATTTAAATTAAACAGCATCTTCTTTTTCGGTTTTTTTAAATTACAAATGAAGACCTGAAACACAGCAAGTCGGAATTTCAGTTCACCGTCTGAAGCAGATAACGAGCAAAACAAATGTTTTCAAATAAGTTTGTTTTAAACAAATAACTATAACATGTCATCAAGCGAATTCAAACTAATTATTTTAGTGTGTGTGTGTGTGTGTGTGTGTGTGTGTGTGTGTGTGTGTGTGTGTGTGTGTGAAATCGTGAACGATGAATATATCATGCACCAATTATTTAAAAAAAATAAGAACATCATTACGCACGAAAAAATACATTGCATTTTGAAGAAAAATAACATGGTACGAATTGGTATCATAGTGTTAAAACTTAAAACATAAGAAAAATCATTCTAAACGTTAGCAGTACACTATGGTACGAAATGGTCAAACAAGATGGTACGAACCAATAAATTGATTATTAAATGTGAAAAATTTGATAACGACAATACTAATTTGTTAAAAATGTTATATATAGAATTAAAAAAAATAATTGAAATACACTAGTTAAAATTAAAAATAAGTTATTACAAATTATCAATTAAGAAAAATAATTTATTATTAAGTAACATTAAAATTTAAAGACATAATCAAATCAAGATGTGTGTACGGATAAAAAATTAAGTTTACTTATTAATTTATGAATAGTGTTCATGAATCGTATTCAACTAGTTAACGCAATCGTTTGCTTTGATTACTATTGTGATAAGGACATGGTCACAGGAGTCCGCTAATGAAATAATGTAATTAACGCCTTGAACACAGGATGCTGAATAATTAATTGAGCGTTTGTGTCAACGTAATTAATTAACTTTGAACATGGGATGAAAAACTGAATACACTAAAAAAAACTAAAACTTCAACAGCAAAAGAATGAGTCCGGGGACGAAATTTTTCAAGAAATCTCAAATCAAGATTTAACAAAAATTTGTGAGAGTCAAAATGGAATTGAAAAGACAAGTTCAGAACCACATCAATCTTTAAGAGAAATAATATATATATCCCAATTGTTATACATAGGAAAGGTAGACCTAAAGGAAGCACAAAACCTTTTTGGCATTTCTCTAATAAAATACATAATACCAAATAAAAGAAATTTAAAGCTCAATAAAAACAACAATGTAAAGAGAATGAAAAGTTCGGATATTAGTATTAAAGTTGAAAAGGGAAATCAGGCTACTATTTGTGTAAATCAAAGTAAAAATGTAACAGAACTGAAAGATGTTGAACCACAAGTAATTTCAGACACCGAATTAGATTTAGGAGAAATGGAGAACAATATTTGGTTAAAAACAGTCTTTCCCTATTAAAAATGAACACAATAATGAAATTGAATCTGGCAGAATGCTAACAGATGAGGTTTTGACGGCGGCACAATCTCTGCTAAAATTTCAATTCAAAATTCAGGGTTTCCAGACAACTTTGCATTCGCAAAATATAAACTTAATCACACCCGTTTCTGGTCCTATGGTTCAAATTTTATTTGAAGGTCCCAATAGTTTAGGACATTGAATTGTAATTTCAATGATCGATTGTGAAGATGGTCATATAAATCAATATGACAGTCTCAACAAACCAGCTTCTATTGAAACGATAAAACAAATCTGTGCAATTTTGAAAAGTGAAAATAAACATATCGAAATAAACCATAAACTAGTACAACAACAATCTGGTAGTTTAGATTGCGTTTTATTTGCAATTGCAATCAGTCTTGTTATCTGTTTAGGAAAAGATCCGGCAACTTTCTTCTTTTATCAACAAGAAATGAGAGTACATTTGGTAAAATGCTTAAAACAATCTGAATTTACCCCATTTCCACATTTCATAAAGCCAAATAGACGTAACATAACAAAACATGGTCGGCAAAAGATAGAAATATTTTGCCGTGGCAGGAATATGTATGACCAGAATACTGACGAGATGGTTTAATGTACTAATTGTGGTGAATGGTTCCATGTATCTTGCGTAGATTATGGACCAATTGAGTCTTTGGCAAAGTCTGATTCAACTTATTTTTGCAGCGATTTTTGTAATATGGAAAAACAATTGAATTAGTTATTAAAAGTACTCTGTAAATAGTAGTTAAGTCATTTTTGAAATAATTATTTCATAAATTAATTTGTAAGGTTGGCACAAATAATTATCTGAGGTGATCACTTGCGGATTTGTTCGTGAGATCCACATTCTATGTGTAACTTCAGATATATTAATTAACCATCATAAGTAGATCTTATTCCATTTTAAATATGTAAATAGTCGTTAAGTGATTTTTGAAATAATTATTTCATAAATAAATTTGTAAGGTCGGCACAATTCTATGTGCAACTTATAATTTTTTATATAATATTGCATATAATAACTCTTCATGGCTAAGTGTTCACTATAATTATAAGCGTATGAAATAGTCCGATATACTTAATTGAACATATACCTTGTCCGTATACGGCTGATATAAGTTATCGTACTGGATACTGCGCATGTGTACATTTGAATAATGCCAGCCAACAACATGCGTTATTCTACCGTACGTGTGAATAATGTCGGCCTTATTTTAAATAGGGTGTTAAAATAGTAACAAAACTAGCTAAAGGTAAGCCTATAGAAATTCTATAATGCAGAAAATTACCGGAGCGTCTTTTTACTCAAATACATTCAAATACACTCAAATATACTCAAATACACTCGAAATTTACAAGCATTGTGACAAAAAAAAATATGACCTGAACAATCACTCAATTTCTCACTGTTGTTATTATTATAATAACTACATGTATATAATAGTTTTTTTGAAGTAATAAGGACTATTTATTTATTTATTTATTTATTTATTTCAATTTTTTAATGTATTTTATTTATTTATTAATTTATTTTTTTTTTTTGAGGTCACAGTTTTTGAATAACTCCCTTCAAACCATTGAAATTAATTTATCTTTTAGTTTAAATGAATTGAAATACATTTCAGAGTGATGAAACTGCAAAATTCATTTGGTACATAATGAAGGAGGCTGGGGTAGAAATGCCATCTTTTACTTCGATTAAAAATATCAGATTTGGGGATTTTGCACCTGAATCATTACTTGGTCAGGTAAGTTATTGCAACATTTATTTTACAAATCTCAAAAGGAAATACATGTATTGCTTGAACATTGGGTTCTTGGTGTTGTTCCTTTATATAAGCAAAAATACATTACCTACTCTACATTTAAGGAATGACATTTGCTTTGACTGTACTGCATGGAGTTATGCAGTAGAATGGACTGTCTCAAATAAAATGAAAGCCGAAGGCTTTCATGGTTATTTGAAACAGTCCATTCTACTGCATAACTCCATGCAGTACAGTCAAAGCAAATGTCATTCCTTATATTTACAATCCTTTGTAACTTTTTCAAATAAACGCAAAATATAAACTGACATTTTAACACTTTTCATAGAAGAAAAACCACGATAACCACCTTCTCAAAATAATGGGTCATCCTCTGTCATTCAAATAGAACATTTGACATCTGACCCCGCCCACATGTATTTGACATCTGATCGCACCCACTGATCGATCTAGATAATGAATTATTTATTAAATTTGATAAAATAACAACAAACATGAATTACATTTTCAATTAAAAATTGAATAAACAATTATTAAAAGATGATTTTGTCAAAAAAGATGGATGAATGGATGCCAATGAAAATTCTATACGTCAATTTAGAAAACGTTTTCCCGGAATCTGCGGGTAAAGTCTATGACGTCACTGTTCGCACGTGGAGCATTGTCACTATGAAGTTATAAAGTATAGTCGACGTCAAATACTTTATTGAAACAAGAATAATGTAATTGTAAATATTCTCATATGTCGGTATTAAATAATTTTCCGTATAGTCTATTGAAAACTCTGAAAAATTAAAATATCTTTACAAATACTTGAGCCAATTTAATAATATTGTACTTTTATATATACAGTTAAAATAAAATATGTTGTTTATATAATGAAAAATCAAAATTAGATTTCTTAGATTAGAATCAAAATTACTTAAGATGTACATGGATTGGGTTGGTGTGTTTGTGTTTTATTTCCAATATCTTTGATAAAAAAAGGCAAAATTTATCAATCTAATTTACGTTTCGCAATTGATTTTTTAAAAAAAGGAACAGCTTATAATTAAATAAGTCTTAAAAGATACAATGAAGAACAGACACTTTAATAATCCGTGCCTTTTTCTTAGTATAAAATTGGTTGTGTACATCTTTAATGTCATTTTTGATAGTTACAGATAATGCATTAAAATTTAGCATTTTGTGGAATTTTTTATACGATATGTAGCAATAAACAAAAGAGTTTTAAATAATGATTACATAATTTTACATTCACTTTCATAATTAAATATGTAGGGTTAAGGAAATGATGGAACACCATGTTGGTTCATTAAACCATCACAGCTTCTGAAAATGGCAGTTTCACATCTGAAGACATCTAATGATTTGATAAGGTTTGGTTAACATTTGATTAATTGACAGCTGAATAAAAATAAAGATGTGCTTAAGGAACATACAAAAGACACTTCAATACCACTGTGCATTTTCAGCTTAGTCAGACAATATGATTTTATTGTATACATGTATTAAATATATACTATTATATGTTTAAATGTTACAAAATTTATATGCCTTAAATAGGAGATATAATGAAAATTGAACATATGCAAACTTAATTTTGGCTGGCTAGTTGATTAACTTACAGAAATGAAATTGTGACCATATTGACTATTAATGTTACTTACAGAAATGAAATTGTGACCGTATTGACTATTAATGTTACTTACAGAAATGAAATTGTGACCATATTGACTATTAATGTTACTTACAGAAATGAAATTGTGACCATATTGACTATTAATGTTACTTACAGAAATGAAATTGTGACCATATTGACTATTAATGTTACTTACAGAAATGAAATTGTGACCATATTGACTATTAATGTTACTTACAGAAATGAAATTGTGACCATATTGACTATTAATGTTTCATAAGGTAATTGACATTATTCAAAGTTCAGGCACTTATTAGGCTGTTTACAATAAAGCTACTTGGCTAATTGTTTTAGAATTTTTTATGATGACGAGCATGAACAATTACTGGTCACTGCTTTACAACCTACAATTCACAAACTTACATTTACTTTGCAGATATGGTAGATTTTCATCAGTGTCTGTAAAGATAAGGGAACAAGCTGATGGTAAGAAGTGGAAAAAGAGAATGAGTAGTGTATCTGCATGGAAATGTGAAGGTGAGGAAATATTATTTAAAGCTATCAATTATCCAACTTGAGGCTTAAAATTATCATTAGCTCACTTGGCCAAAAGCCCTTGTAAGTTTTAGTCATGGCACATCATATTTCTGTATGTCCATGTGTATGTCTACACACATTTTTATACGCCTGTCTATGACGGGAAGTATTATGGTATGGCACAGTCCGTTCGTCCGTCCGTCCGTCCGTCTGTCCACACATCGTTCACTAACTCAAGAATGCTTTGAGCAATTTTACTGAAACTTTTGTGAAATGTTTGTATCTAAAGCAGAAAGCTCCCTTTCGTTTTTGAGATTATATGTTTTCTCGTTGCGGAGTTATTGGCCTTTAACAGTCAAATTGTAGGCATTTTTTTGCATGTTGTACAATAACTCAAAAAGCTTTGAACAACTTGAATGAAACTTTTGTGTTATATTGTTATCTATGGCAGAGAGTTCCCTTTTTATTTTTGAGATTCCTTTTTTTTGTCACTGCGGAGTTATGGGACTTTAATTGTCATATTTAAGGCAACATTTTTGCATGTTCTATAATAACTCAAAAATGCTTTTAACAATTTGAATGAAACTTTTGTGTTATATTGGTATCCATGGCAGAGAGCTCCCTATTATTTTTGTTTTCTATAGTAGAGTTTTTGGCCTTTAATTGTCAAATATTAGGCATTTTTTGTGTCGCCTGACTAGGCGACATATAGGGATTACTTTCGTCGTCGGCAGCGACGACGTCTGGATTTCCTTGTCCGGAGCATTACATTGGTGTTGTACGTTCAAATGACTCCAAACTTGGTGTGCATGTTTCTGGCAATGACTCGAAGTGCAATGCACAAGAACTGCAACTCTATCTTTTTCTGTTTTTGAATAATTTCCCTTTGATTGTTTTTTATAGAGCATTTCTTGTCCGGAGCATAACTTTGGTGTAGTATGTTCAAATGACTCCAAACTTGGTGTACATGTTTCTGGCAATGACTCGAAGTGCAGTGCACAAGAACCACAGCTCTATCATGTTCCGTTTTTGAATTATTTCCCTTTGCTGGTAAAGTGATTATAGCAGAACTAAATTAACTTATACATTTTATATTGTTTACTTCAGTTTGACATTTATTAATCACTTCTATATTAAAAACACCTTAACACACTTGGATGCCTGAGTAAATGTAAGGTGTGATTTGATACAATAGCTGCTTACAACAATAGCTGAGACAATGCCTCTCACTATCGAGTCCCAAATCAGTTGATTATTGGCTTTTGGGACCTGCAAATTTGTTTGCAAAATAGAATACTTCTCAAAATAGGACCTCCAAAATTGAGACCTTTTTAATATAGAGTTTAGAACAATTATTGTTGGGGCCTGAAAAAAACCTCTCAAAATTGAGTACCTCTCAAAACTGGATCCCTCGAAATCAGGACCCGACTGTACTATGCAGTGTCAGGCGACACATCTGATTCAAAGAAACATATCTAGTTTGCATGTTGTAACTCAAAAATCATTTGAACTTTTT
Organism: Tegillarca granosa; assembly: GCA_029721355.1. NCBI lineage: Eukaryota > Metazoa > Mollusca > Bivalvia > Arcoida > Arcidae > Tegillarca > Tegillarca granosa. The sequence continues at coordinate 30,133 of JARBDR010000055.1, forward strand.
TTATGAAACTTTTGTGTTATATTTGTCCTATAATCAAAAAGGTTTGTAAATAAACATTGAGAAATAAATTTGCTACTTTTGTTTTAAAAAAATATGTTCCAGCTAAATATCAAGTTGTTTAAGACATTAAAAAAGAAGTTTAAATATCTGACGGGCGTATCATGCACTCCAAGCGCAGCTGTTTATTGACATCTCCTCTAAAACTACTTGGACAATTTTTATCAAGGAATGGTTATTACATGATGATCCATGAAGGAGTAGTAACCCCAAGAAATGTAGATTTTAGCTCAACTGTGTTGACAGCTTGCATACATTTTTGAAGTAGTTTATCATTTCATCGATGCCATGTTCTCAGGTGAACATTAAGGCCTATGGTCCTTTTGTTTGTTGAGAATATTAAAGAGGTTTCATTTTAAATGTATTTTGATCAAACACATGAATATGCCTATATGGATTGCAGGGATTTTTCTGGCCACTCACAGGGTCCGGTAAAGGGACCCATTCCCAATGTCAAAAAGCATACATTTTTCCCAATTTTGTAGGTAAAAATTCCCAAAAAATCCTGCTTTGAGAAACTTAAGAAAAAGTGAAAAAAACTAAATTTTTGGTGTAGCTTGTATATCTTTATAATAACCTGTATTTATGCACATTTTGATTTATACTCAATGAGGATCCGGTAGAATGGGAGCAATTCATGAAACAACTTTCTCAGATGTTTGTATTGAAGCCAGTCTATGAAGATCTTGTGTTAATGTCTGAGTGATTTGGTACAAATGAGTGACTACCGGCATGTATCAAAATAGTAAATATTCCAGGCAAAATATTTGATGTGCTGACAATGTGAAAATTTTAAAGTTTAATGAAAAATTTTCCCAAAATGGCGATTTTGTCAGTGATTTTCCCAATTTCATCCCAAGGTCCCTTTCCCAAAATGGCCAGAAAAATCCCTGGATTGACAAATGGAACATGTTTAAATAATATTTCTTTTTTAATTCATTATATTTACTGTAGGATTATCAATTGTATGTAAGAATAAATATGTTTAAAAGAATGAGACATAACAACAACAGGTATGAATTGCATAAAATATATAATTATCATAAATACATCCAATGTTATTTTTAGATGCATGTAGAAGTATATTTTATATTTAATACTAATGAAATTTGATGGGTCAGTTGGGTTTTTTGTAAATGCAGAAATGTTTAACCATATATGTAGATGGTTGGGGTTAAAGACGCATGTTAAATGATATCTTCTTAGGTTGTATGCATAGTACAGTTGTTACAACTGTACAGTTTTAATAAAATCTAGATGTAATAAATAAAGCTTTAATAGAATATTTGATATAGCCTAATTTATTCTAAAAGTTTTTAAAAAACAGTAAAAAAAACCCCTTTATTTTGAACATTTCTTATTGGTTAGACATTTAGTCACTCTCTTTTAAAAACCATTTATTTCAGTCTAATTTCCTCAAACAGATTCAACACAAAGTTGGTAAACATTAATTCTTTGAGAAAATGTAATTCTGACGTTTTCCAGTTTTATAAATACAATGAAGAAACTTTGGAATTGAAAAGTTTTTCATCTGAGGTAAATAAATAAATGTATATATATATAGTTAAAGAAATTCAATAAGAATAAAAATGCAAATATAATCCTAGTATCTGGTGTAGTGAATGGGGTTAGTTTTTGTAAGGGTAACCACTATGAAAATTATGACACACACAGTACTAAACAAAACTTAGACTTGTTTTCAAATTTAAGCACTTACACAAGTGTTAAGTAAGGATTGGGTTTTTTTTAACTTCTAAATTTTTCTATGAATAGAAAATCAGTTTCCGGTCATTTAAAGGTTAACCATTCAAGATTTTTAATGAAACTTGGCAAAGAGGTAGCTTATGTTAAGAGCCCGCTTGGGATTGATTTTCAGGTCACTACGCCAAAGATCAAGGTCACTGTGTCTATAAATAGAAAATCACTTTGCGGTCATTTATAAGTTAACCGTTCAAGATTTTTATCCCCGTTCATAGTTCAAATTTCCCTCTTTGCATTTCATGTAAGGACTGTCCATATTACCCTTCTTATATCATTACCATTATAGAAGAAATTGAAAACGGGGGACATTAATTCTATGAATTTGCTTGTTATTTCTATTTTATTTCGCCTGACTAGGCGACATATAGGGATTACTTTTGTCGGCGTCTGCGTCTGCGGCGTCCGGATTTCCTTGTCCTGAGCATAACATTGGTGTTGTACGTTCAAATGACTCCAAACTTGGTGTGCATGTTTCTGGCAATGAATCGAAGTGCAGTGCACAAGAATCGCAACTCTATCCTTTTTTGTTTTTAAATTATTTCCCTTTGATTGATTTTTATAGAGCATTTCTTGGAGGCCACTACACTGTCTTTAACTACAATTTTCTGGCCTACCGGTTGCCGTTAGGCAGGATCAACACAACATTAAATTTTTAGCAGCCTCATCAGACGTTGAAATTTTTGTGCTGCTCAAATATATTGTTCAGGATCTTTACAACTTGAAAAGGTAATAAATAAATTACTAAATTATACATAAGACACTCTTCTGATTGGTTGAAAAATGTCACCTATACATTAAAAAAAATGATTAAACTGATCTGTGTTTGGAAACTGTTGTAAATGATATCAACTGTGACATCAATAGAAATAAAAGTGTTACTGCATATTCCAGAAAAACATGGAAATTATTTGTGTTATAGTATTTTCTTGGAAAGTATAGTATGTTGTAATGTTGTTGTGGAGCCTGGCATCGCCATAAGGCGAGACTTATGTGTTACTTTTCCAGTGTCAGCGGTGGCAGCGTGTCAAAATGTGAAAGTTTATGTTTGAGTCCATATCTCTTAATCTAAATACTGATATTACACACAATTCAATCATGCAGTTTAATTATGAATACATGAGTATATAAGCTGATGTTTAAACTATTTTTTGGGTAAAAACTTGCTTTTTTACCCGGAAAAAAGGAAATTTTGAGAAAATGTGAAAGTTTATGTTAAAGTCCATATCTCTTAAACTAATACTGATATTGCATTGAAATTTGCAACACAGTTTCATGATTATGATTTCATGAGTATGCAAGATGATGTTTCAACTATTTTTGGGGCAAAAACTTGCAATTTTTACAGAAAAAGGGAAATTTGAAAATGCTCCAACAAACCCATTTTCCAAATTTTTTAAAATATTTTTATTTTGAAATTTTGAATTTAGCATGTACAATGATAGAACATAAATATGTATTATGGGTATTTCCAAAAAATTGACACTTGTTGGGTTTTTTGTTTTAAAAAAAGGGCACATTTTGAAAAAAATTTGAAAGTACAATGTACATCTAAATCTTGATGAATTACATTTCAAATGTTGCTTGATTAGTTTCTAGATTATATACAATGTCTGTTGACCATTTATTTCAAGTTTCGGATAAATCATAGATTTTAAATGAAAAAATACAAATTTTGAAAAAATGCATTTTGTTCTAAACCAGTATTGTTTTGGAATTCAAGTAAAGCTTTATCAATTTCTGTGTTAATTACCTTGTATAGTGTGAAAATTTTCAGCTTTATAAAGTGTTTATTTTAACCAAACTGTTATATAATATTAGGTTTTGCTTTTTTTTTACACAGAAATAGAATAACAGCATATGCCAAAACTAGCAGGGATATTGTTGTCACCAGTGCTTTAGCAATATGTGTTTGTGATTTTAATATGATGGCTGAAGCTAGCAATCATTTAAGACCAAATACCAATAAATTTTGTCTAAAATGCAATGTAAGTTGAAAAATATTGACACATATTTAATGTATTAAAAAAAAAAACTAAACTGGGTTAAAGGTAAAAATGATGTGGTTAAAATGATTCTGGATAATAGAACATTTTTAATCTTATTTAATGATCATGTTTTTTATAAACTTGAAATAATGCCAAAATTCATGATTTGTTTGAAAAACCATTATATGAATTAAGTTATACCACTTGCAAAATAAGAGTTCCAGGGATCTTAAATCCTTCATCAAGTAACCACCTTGATGGCTCAGATGTAGTGTGGCAGCCTTTAAAGATGGTGATCATAGATTAAAACCACGACCTCATAAATTAATTCTTTATAATTAATTATACTGCTTATTCACAAAATCAACAATAAGTACAATAGAACTTTGATAACTTGAAGTTCATCGAACCACGGTTGTAACCACTGGGTTTTCAAGTTATCGAAATTGAAGGATGACATCATCATGATATGCTACAGAAATCTTTGATGCTGGTAAACTGTTAACGGCACTTTTGTATAATGCAATAAAGATTTTTCAAAAGCAAAAATACTATTTAATGTTTAAATGTATTTAAAAGGTATATTTTCTTTTATAGATTGACAGATCTGACTGCATTAACAAGGGAGAGCAAAGAAACTCAACAGTAAGCAGGGGAATATTAGAGAGGCTTCAGTTGTCAGGTAGTAAAGAATTAAGACAGAGGCATGGTTTAAAATCTTATGCTAACTGCTTATGGGATATTATAAATCCACATGAGTAAGTTTATTAAATGAACATTATATGTAATCAATTAAGTGTTAATCTAGTGTCACTGATGAGGAATGATTTTCCGAAATGTGCACATCTGGCACAACAAAATTTACCAGGTATTTGTTATATATTAACTAATTGAGCTAGGAACATCTTTTGTCAGTTCATAAAAACAAAGTATCTGAACATTTATCTGATGTTGAAGTTTTAACTTTAAGGAAACCAAAGGCAAATTATAATGAAATAAGATTAGTATGTGAAATCTTTGAAAACTGATAACTACATTATTAATTTTCAAACTCCTTGTCAAATGCTTGTTTAACTTGATTATTATGTATGACCGATGTTGATACACAGCTACTTAAGAAACTACTTATTTTTAAAAATGAGTGTCAAAGAATTTTATTTTCTTTTAGAGATATACCAGTTTCTATGTTACACTGGATGTTTCTCGGAATTGGAAAACATTTACTTAAAGTTTCTTTTGAAAGCTTGCCTGAAAATGGAATAAAAATTGCAGAATGTTTGATTGAAAGTTTAGACCAAACTTCATTTAAGGAAAAGATCAATAAAGATTTGATCAGATACATAGATTCTAGGCAGGGCAAAGACATTAAACATTATGTAAGTACACAGAAATAAGTGTCACAGGGCTCATTTAGTGTATTTTTGATATATTTAAAATTTCAACATGAAATAAGTTTAATTTATAATTTAAGGAATATATTAAATAAAAATATAAACAGAACATATTATAGATATTCAGCAAGATGTAATAAATTAAGTATTTCTTGGTATTTACTAATTATACAAAAACATTCCAATATTTTGATAAGGATTTAGTTGTTTTCACACTAATTTCCAGGTATAAATTGATCTCAATTATAACTAGCTGTAACTGTATTAAGCGGTTTTAGGATTAGGATTAAGTATATCATCTTACATTCTGATTATTTGTTTTTACTTGTGAAATAGTTCTTTCTCTAATACTTAGTAGACATTTGAAGTGGACTTTGTTGTCCACACTTTTAGGAAGTATTATTGACTGACTTGACCTGACATGTGTTATTATGTAATTACCATACTTTATATTTGTTTCTGTTTTCTAAAAGTATCATAACAGATTTTTATCTCATTAACCAATCAGAAACACTGTTACAAAAACTTATGTTACATTGTAATAAAATGCTATAAATATGTATGTATTTTGAAGACACAGCAGAGTTGGTTTTGGGACAACAGGCTGTGTGGATTGTTAGGCAGAAATAAACTATGAAAATGTTAAGTTTGTAAGTTTTTGTCTTTCGTCACTGCCAGAAGGCAGGATCCCACAGTCAAGATTCTGTGACACCAGTCAACAAATACCTGTGGGTGCACCACAACCCCGGTGCCAAATAGGACAGCCACCCTGAGTGCTCCTCTAACCCACGGGTACAGATCCCCAAATGGTGTTATAATTATATTCAATATTTCTCAACCACCGTCTATAAATAAACAGGTAAATAAATCAAGAAGATAAAAAATTTGAAAATCAGAGATAATGTGTTGTAAATGACACAATTAACACCCTTTGAATACAAAGCTATTTAATTTATGCATCATTATTATTTTTATGTGTTGTTCGTTAATTTTAATTTCAGTGATAATGTCCTTATAAATTTAGTTTATGAAACTATAATTCACATAAACAAAGTGCAAGTTAGCTTATAGCATTATAGTATTTTCATGTGTTTAACATTAACCTACTGGTACATCTTTATGTCTCCTCTGAAAATACTGGACTAATTTTATTGAAATCTGGTCAGAGATAGATCTTTATAAAAGCTAATGCAATTCAAATTTGTTTCTAATGTAACCATGGCTACCAAAAGCTAGGACAGGTGGGCTTATCAGGCCCATAAGGCCTCCTGTAAAATAAAAAAAAATTAGAAATTCATACAGATTTTTTTTGTAACCATTTAATGTTTCTTTTTTCTTATTTTATTAATAATTTAGATACAGATTGCTCCATATCATCTAAGAATTGCTGGATTATCTAAAAGAAAAGTCAAACTTTTATGCATGCTTGCAGAGGTATGTAAATGAGGTTCAACCTTTATTCCTCTGGTCATAGTATGAAAATATTGAAGTAAATCTTTGATAACACGGACATCTTTTTCTAGATAACAAATTGTTGTTATAATATTGAAGTATTTTTTTGATAGACTGTTCTATTCAATTTTATTTTGAATTAAAAAACTTGAACCCATGGATACATTACTTGCAAAATTAACATAATCTCACATAATGATTATATAATTGAAACAACCAGCTGTTTTCAAGTTCCAGCAGACATTGTTGAATAAAATCTAAATGATTGTCTGATCAAATTGCTAAAATTCATTAAAGTTATATTTACAGATATGCAGACTTTTATCAACAAAAAAAGAGTTTCAAAATCAGGATATATTAATGATAAAGAACAAAATAGATAATTATCTTCCAGAAGCAACAAATGTTTATCCATCACTACTGCAAAAAGTAAAGACACATTTATCTACTCATATTGTAAGTACAATTTTTAAAAAAGATCATTTTTTGCTATAGAAATTTCTTATTACAGTCATCCTTTTACTAGTAGTGTTACATGATATATATTGCATTAACTTTTAATACCTACATATTTTTTTGTTGTTGAAATATTGCAAAAAAAATCCATATACTTTGTATATATTTATATGTAGACTGACGACATCATTCAACATGGTCCTCCGTGTGCATATTTTGAAGATGGCTTTGAAAAGGCACAATGAGGAATAATTTATAAGAGAACAACTTTTCAACCAGAATAGACACGCCACCAGCAGAGATACTGCAGAGATATTTGCAGAAATGGAAAAATTTCATCATGTAACTACTGGTGGATATTTCTTCAGCAATGGAGAATGGTATTATTTTTAAAAATTTTAATTTTAACATCCTAAACTAAAGGTTCAAAGATATTCATTTTTTTCAAATTTACAAACATATTTATGATATTACCAAAATAACAAATAAAAGATGACTGCTGTATCTATAAATGTACTTTACCACCCAATTCATGGCTTCAATGCAGTCAGTATAAAACAAAACAGATAGAGCTGAAACCTGGTCATATGATTTGTTATGGGTGTTTATGGTATGAGGTTACTAAAAATAGATGTTAATTTTTCATTCATGGTTTCCATGTATTTAAAAGAAAATCTCCATCTTATGTGAGCTCAGTCTTTATCAGTTGGTTTGTTATAGCAGGTGATGATAAAAGACTGATTAACAATCTAATTTTGCATCCAAGACGGTTGCTGTTGTTACTAAATGTAGACTGTTTCAACTGTTTCATGGCCAGCACAAAACTGTTCATCAGATTTAGCTTAAAAAGTATCATTTGAGTTGTTATAGTAATATTTAGTATTTGATAGCTCTGTAGCCTAATTTATTATGTCAAACAATTAAAAAAAAGAAAAGATAAAAATTACAAACATATATTGGGATCACTGATTATAAAACTCCCAAGTTTGGACAAACACTGAGGCAAATGTTCAGTGGTGATGTTATAAATCTATTGGATGTCCCAACCACCCCAATCTGAACACCTTGTTGTATTATTTATATGCCAAAATAATATCTAAGGAAAAAAATATTGATTATTTAGCTGGTGCAGTTCAGATCTGTTCATGGCAATGCCATGGCTACCAAAATTAGGTCAAGGTGGCCTAGGGGATGCAAAATTCTTTTAAAATATACTTCTCCAAAACTGATGATTGGAGAAAAAATCTGATGTGATATTTGGCTTCTCTAGAGCCTTAAGCCTATAGTTTGTTTATTTTGTGGTTAATTATTGTGGCATTTCCACACTTTATAAATTTTGTAAAGTTTTTGTAATTTAGTTTTTTTTAAATGATTTTAAACATATCCTCAGGTGAACCTTGAGGCCTATGGGCCTCTTGTTTATAAGAACAGCTAATGTAAACTACAAAGAACACATTTTAATCTTATATCTATGAGGAATTGATTTTGTTTTATTGGCTATATATTATATGTATATATTAAGGATGTACATGTCTATTGCTTAGAAATAGAGCATCTGCCTGGAGAATGGTTGGTCTTCAGACCAAACTCCAGCTATATCATGTGGAAAATCAAGGTTTTGAAATACTGGTTGCTCCTCTGTGAATGGCAATAAGTGACTGGGGGATTGGTTTTCTTTTTTTTTTTTTTTTTTTTTTTTTTTTTTTGTAGCATATTGACTACATTGGCTAGCATTGGAAGTTGCCTTAAATTGTATTACAAAATACTTTCGAATTCAATTTATACACAACATTGCTACTAGATAAAATCTGAAGAAATTAATTACAGAAAAATTTGCTGATGTAATGTTAAACAACATTAAAACCCACCAATCTATTTAAGATATTTTGTAGTTATTATTACCTTTAGTGCAGTTTGACATGTTTTATTGTAAGGTTGAGAGTAGTTAAATTTATAAGCTCTCAACATAAATTTTCAATTTTTAAAAATTCTTTTACACTGGCTTATTATATATTCAGTGTTGATTTACTTGATAGGGTGCAATAATCAGCAAATGTATAGATAGCATGAAGGAGAAAGAAGTTTAGAATTTTATTGGTGAAAATCAACTTCAGAGAAAAGAACAAGTAGAAACCAAATTGATAAAAGGCATCAGGGACAACAATAAAAAACTAATCAAGCAATAAGTACACAACATCCATAAGGAAAAAATTAATTTACCATACATTGATAAAGCTACGGTTTTTAAATCTGTTAAGTGTGTTAATGGTGACATAATAGACAATGAAACAGCTTTCCTTTATAAAGATGACGATAATCAGGTATTTCAAACAAAATTTACTTTTTGCCTTGGATTATTAATCATCAAACTGTTTCCAGTCGCCTACAAAATCTCTTTCCTATGATTTCAAAAAAAATATTAAGTATTCATTCTTTTAATACACCACTATATGTACTAATCCTTTCATTATTTTGTATCCAGTATATGCATTATTATTTAGAAGTTACAAAAATACTTTTTTTCATGATGATCATATCATGAAGTAGTAACCTTTATGAAGTTTACATAATTAGTTGTTCCAGGTGTGTGTTAATTCTTGGTTGTTTATGTTGATTTATTGAAAGGGAATGTACTTTGTTAAATTAAGTAGTGTCAAGTATGTGCTCAAATTATAATTTTACAAAACAATGTATACAGAGACATTATTGAAGAACAAAACATGATAATTTGCAGGAAATTGCAAACAAGTTTATTATTTCCAAAATATATCTCAAACATATAGTTATAAAATCCAAACTACTCCCCCCCCCCCTTTTTTTTTAGAAACCTATATTTATATTGACACCATCATATTATTGTCCATTGAAATATATTGCTATTAATTATATCATTTAAAGTTAGAACAAAATTGAAATTATAAAAACTGATTTTGATCTTTAATTCCAATTCCAGGATGCAGTAGGATTGTTTGTGTAAGGATACGAGATACCTATTACAGGAAATAAAATAGGAATAGTACAACTAGTGGAATTTGAGCTAGAAATTGTTGGAGATAATTTTCTCTCAACAACATAACCTGATCAGTCTATAAAGAAAACCACCAGATATCTACCATACAGATACCTGATCAGTCTATAAAGAAAACCACCAGATATCTACCATACAGATACCTGATCAATCTATAAAGAAAACCACTAGATATCTACCATATAGGTACTTGATCAGTCTATAAAGAAAACCACCAGATATCTACCATACAGATACCTGATCAGTCTGTAAAGAAAACCACCAGATATCTACCATACAGATACCTGACCAGTCTGTAAAGAAAACCACCAGATATCTACCATACAGATACCTGATCAGTATGTAAAGGAAACCACTAGATATCTACCATACAAGTATATGATCAGTCTGTAAAGAAAACCACCAGATATCTACCATACAGATACCTGACCAGTCTGTAAGGAAAACCACCAGATACCCACCATACAGATACAGGATCAGTCTGTAAAGAAAACCATCAGGCATCTACCATACAAGTATATGATCAGTCTGTAAAGAAAAGCACTAGATATCTACCATATAGATACTAAATCAGTCTGTACAGAAGACCACCAGGCATTTACCATATGAAACTTGATCAGTCTGTAAAGGAAACCACTAGATATCTACCATACAGATACAGCATCAGTCAATAAAGAAAACCTCCAGGCATCTACCATACAAGTATATGATCAGTCTGTAAAGAAAAGCACTAGATATCTACCATATAGATACCAAATCAGTCTGTACAGAAGACCACCAGGCATCTACCATTCATATACTTGATCAGTCTGTTAGGAAAACCACTAGATATCTACCATACAGATAACTGAACAGTCTATAAGGAAAACCACCAGATATCTACCATACAGATAACTGAACAATCTGTAAAAACAACAAACACAAAACTACCATAGAGACCTTATCAGCCAGCAGACAACACTAGATATTTACTTTGAAGATGACCTGTCTATAAGGAAAACCACCAGTTATCTACCATACACTTAACCAGTCAGCAAAGACAACCACTAGATATCTACTTTTAAGATGACAAGTCTATAAAGAAACCCACCAGATATCTACCAGACTTGACCAGTCAGTCTATAAAGAAAACCACTAGATATCTACCATACAGATACCTGATCAGTCTATAAAGAAAACCACCAGATATCTACCATAGAATTGACCAGTCAGCAAAGACAACCGCCAGATATCTACTTTTAAGATGACCAGTCTTTAAGGAAAACCACCAGTTATCTACCAAAGATAACTGACCAGTCAGCAAAGACAACCACCAGATATCTACTTTGAAGGTGACCAGTCTGTAAAGAAAACCACTTCATATTTAGTTCAATGTAACCTGACCAATATCATGTCATGTTTAATATCATGTCTTGTTTTTCTAATTTTAACATGTTTAAAAGGTTTCTTCCAAAACGTTCTCAAGCCATCACTGCCCTGACTTTTGTTGAATCAAACAAACAAGACAATGAGGATACTAAAATGAACATTATTATGAATGACTTATTAGAATCTAGAGTTGTATGATCTATTCCTCCTATATGATTTGTGTATTCATCCAGTGTAGTGTTTATCATTCAATCAATACAACAATCAGTTAATGGGAGATAACTCTTATACTACTGTATTCTTGATTCTTTACCATTTTGATTGTCACAAGTATAAATGTATAATAAAATTATAGCATCGCCGAATCACAAATATATGAATTGTAATATTAAAATTAATGAAAGAATTGAATAAATCTTTTATCAATAATTAAATCATCACAATATCATAAACACGATTTTGTTTGATATTTTCACAAAATATTTATTTTATCTTTAATACAACTTCAAATTCTTATTCACGTATTTATTGAATGTCAAAATCTGGATTATTAATTAGTATTGTACCCGAAGTATCCTTGTATAGAAGTTTGGAAGTTGACTTGTCGTATATCGTTGTTGTTTTTCCTGGCACTTCTGTTTTCCTCCACTATACCTGGATTCACGATGGCCGTGCGGTGTAAAGCGCACGCTTCTGGATCACAGTGCCTCTCACTGCATGTGTTCGAATCCAACTCGGGACAGATCCTACTGTCAGGAAGTTTTCGCTTGCCAAAAGTCGGTGGTTTTCTCTGGGCACTACGGTTCCCTCCACCATACCGGAACTGACCGATTCGAGATCATTGAAAGAATCTTGAATGGGGCGGAAAACGCCATTACTCCACTACACTCCACTCCACTATACCTGAACGTACCACCTTTATTAAATAACGTGTACAAACAAAATTAAACTGTTACTCTTATCTTTTAAAGTACCTGGATTTGAAAATATTCTCACTAATTTGCTTGATGCCTCGGTAGCCGAATGGTCTATACAGCACGCTTACGGATTGCAATGCTTCTATCGGTGTCAACTTGCCAATTACGGGCAGTAAATTCTAAATTCATATTTTAAGTGCGTATAATAATAATGTACGTATAAAATGTTAATATATGTTTTGTTGAATATTGTGTAACACATCGTTCCACACGAACAGATTTATAAACAACAGTAAATTTAATTTTGTTGGACTGGTTCATATAGGGCATCTTATTCAGACAAAATGCAACACTGACTATGCTGGAAGTGAGAAAAGGAAGATATTTGAAAGTAAGTCAAAAATATAACGCCAGGACATACTTTTTTGTACATGTATAATACCACGATTGTTTTATTTTTAGATCCCGTACTTATTTATCGCCGTACACAAGTCCTGAGCCATATATACCACGTAATGTTTTCTGATTCTGACCATTTGGTTTTAACAAACAAGGTATCATCTATTTAACTTTTACAGAATAAGTAATAACACTTCTAAAATGTACAGTGATTTGTCTGTTGTTGGTCAAACACCATTGGTTGTAAGTGTTTCAGATTTTCATTTTTCTTTTAAAGCGTACATACGGTGACATTTAGAGTGCTAGTGCACGCGCACGCAAAATTGTAGATAAATTAAACACCGCAGACCACTCAACCCAAATTTAATGGTATCTAGCCTAATACAAAAGGCTAACGGCAAGGAAAAAACCTTTCTCAGTTAAAATTGACTGGGATCGAATCCACAGAGGTTACATACTTCTTGAGTTCGGAGACTGACGCCTTTATCACTCAGTCATCGATCCGGTTAAGCAAAACAAACGTCACTCTATACAGTTGGTCAAGATCAAGTGGTCCATGTTCGAAAGCGTAACTGGTCTTTTCTCTTTAATTGTCCCCAAATCGTTCGGCGTATTGTCATAATACAATTGTTTTAAATTTCTGAATGAATTATTCAAATGTTATAATATGACAATAAATTTTCTAATATTTTATACAGAAAATTTAAAAATGTATAATATGACGCTGTTATCATTGTTATATATAAGGGCAATACAAAACCATTTGTAACTGTATGATTTACCAATTTTTTGAATTTCATCATTCAGTACATTTTAAAAAATGGTTAATGACAACTATCATCCTTTTGGTCAGTGGAATTATAATCTGTGTTCTCAAAAGGCCTGTATATCGTATCTTTTTTCTGCAGCTACGGTGCCCCCCTCAGTCCCCCCTCCCCCGTACAAAGTCGGCAGATTTATATTTTCCTGCTTTTTGTCTATATTTTTATCTTTTTTATTTTTTTTTTTTTTTTGTAGCGTGTTCACTTATTTTACGTTTTTTTATACTCTGGATATTGTTATATCAAACATGTTATTTAGCCCAAATCTTCTATGTTTCCATGTAGGTTTCGAACCTAAAAATTGGCAGGCACAATAGTGATGCTTATTTTATAAACATTAACCTTGACCTTTTTAACAAAGGTCAATTAGTAGACTACACACTTGCATATTATAAAATATTATGTTTTAACGACAAGTTGTCTTGAGATAAACTTTTGAATTATTTCACACACGCACACAGAAATTCAGAAATAATGAATATTTAGAGTTAGACTTTTGACAATGAATCCCATTCCATGAACACACACATTCTATCCACTACACTGAATATATCGTGTTACACACATTCTAGTCACTACACATGACGTAACCAAGTTACACACATGAAAACCGCTACAACCAAATACATGCTTATATAGCATTAAACTTAAAAAAGAAGTGATCTTGAGCTGTACCAATTGGGTATACATTACAATGTATTTCAAATAAATGCTGTGCAAGTGTTTCAATTACATATTCTTGCATTTGGACCGGATGTTCATACCTAAACCATTGACAGGTGTTATATTAATTATTGGCTTCATCAATATCTCATTACATAAATGTGATCTTGACCTTTGGACCCATGACCTCTTACTATATATCAAAATGATCGTTGCATCAATACCTACAACGTTCTGATGTACATGCTTATAACTCAGTAGGCAGTACTTTGTGTTGTCAGAAAATGTAACATTTAACAAAATTTTCAGTCCTTTAAAATTTGAAATTTATTTAAAACTAGGGTTTGTTCCCTCATGCAAAGCATTCCTTAGCTGGATTTGGATTTATATAATCTTGAAACTTTAGATTCATTACTTTCAACTGTTTGGCTTGTATTTTTATGTATCAAACTTTTCTGTCTTAGTGTCACTGATGAGGAATAAATTTCCGAAATGTGCACATCTGGCACATCAAAATTTAACTGGTATTTGTATTATATATTATACAAAGAATTCATAGTTTTCAAGATAATTTACCATTTCAGAATTGCTTTGCATCTGTGACCTTGACCTTTGGCCCAATGATCTTTTACTATACATCAAAATGATCATCAACTCCTACAACATTCCAATTTACATGCCTATACAAAAAATTCAAAGTTTTTTTGTTTTTTTTTTTATTTATATTTTTCAACATTTTTACAAAATATGTATAAGACAAGGACACCATTTACACACACATACAAACGTCTTTCTCTCTGACTAGTATCGATACTTTACAGTGTTCCTGCATATTAAGACAATTTATGAGTTAGATAAAAATAAATCAAGTTAATATATTGCATATACCAAACAAGGTTATAATCTTAGAATTTAATACAATATATGTACAATAATTTGATCTATATTAATGTAATAGTTCATTTGCTCACAGGTGTACTTTATATGGAGAATCACTGTTTACAATATTTATATATGTTATAGTGGTAAAATATTAACTTAACCAATCAAGTTGTCGAAAAGCGAAGCATAATTATTCCAATTTAAGGCAAAAACATTTGATTTCTCAGTTAGTTCATATCGTTTCTTTTCAGTTTTGTAGTATTGGTAAATATAATTTTTTAATTCAACAAAATTTAATGGTTTTTTATGAAAGCGTTTCAAACTGATAAACTGTTTAGTAAGTGTAATTATGTAATTAAGAATATGATGATTTTTTCCAGAATTTCCCAAAATTGTGTCTTTTATCGTTATAGAATGTGATATAGACGTATTTTCAGTAAGCCAATTTTCTAAATTTTCCCACAGTTTTCGTGTTAGCTGACAATCATAAAACAGATGGCATATGTCTTCTTCAAAATTTTCGCAAAATGTACAGTGAGAGTCCTGTTTTATTTTTAATGTCTTAAGAAATTTATTCGTTCCGAAAATGCGATGAAGTATTCTAAAATTTAACCATTTTAATTTAGTATCTGTAATATTTTTTACCATATTTATATAGACTTTAGACCAGTTGTAGTCCTTACGCATATTAAGTTCTTTTTCCCATTTTAGTTCGGATTTCGGTCTTATATATAGTGATTTCACAAAAATATCATAAATGTGCCTAGAACCTTTTGAATATTTGCAAATGTATTCTGTTTCTGTATTAAAAGTTTTTTTTTTCATGAACAATTTCGGAAATATTGTAGTTGTGTAATATAGCTCGTTTTAATCCTTCGAGTATACTGAGTAAACGGTATTATTTTGGTCATTTTCGTATTTAATTCTTTGGTAGTCATAAGTTCGTTTTTTTCATTAAGTAAATCTCTTATTTTTGTTATCCCTCTGTCAAAAAAAGTTTGGTAAAAAATTGTTTTATTATCGATTTTCATTTTCGAATTATACCATAGATTTGATTCTAGAACTGAAAAATATCCACAAAAAAATGGGATTTTTAATTTTAAATCAGCTAGACTAATTAAAACATCTTTCCAAAAATGATTTTTTAATCTTTTTGTTTTCTCTCGGCAATATTCATCTCCCAAAAGTTCAAATTTTGTAAAATCATTTTTTGTTATTTCTTTGAAGATATTGTTTAAAGACAAATTGTTTTTAACATGAAGTCGCCTTAACCATGTTAATTTTATTGACTTAATAAAACTCTCTAAGTGTATCATCCTACACCCCCCTAATTTATAATCTTGTATCATGGTTTTTCTGCTTATTCTGTCACAACTGCCATTCCATATGTATTTGTAAAATTGTGTTTCCAAATCTTTCAAAACATTATTATCTGGATTTGGTAAGACTGTTAGAATATGTGTTAATTTAGGTAGTAATAAGGTTTTAACGACGGTTATTTTTCCAAGTGGTGTAAGTATTCTTCTTGACCAGGAATTAATATCGCATTTTATCTCGTTTATTTTATTTTTATAATTAAGCTCTCCGATTATATTGAGATCTGTTGAAAAGGTAATGCCCAATACCGTAAAGTTGTCTTTTGTCCATTCTAATCTTAAGTCCGGACACAGGACATCTGTCCTATTTATATTTGACCCTATCCATACAGCTTTTGTTTTGTCAATATTAGGCTTAAGGCCCGAATATTTTGAAAATTGGAACAGGAGATCCATAGAACTTTTAAGACTTTTTTCTGAACCATCTAGAAAGACACATGTATCATCTGCATATTGTAAAAGACATACTTGAACTTCACCTATTTTTATTCCTTTTATATTCTTATTATGGCGAAACATATTTGCCATTATTTCAGCACAAAGTATAAATAAATATGGGGAGATTGGGTCCCCTTGTCTACATCCTCTAGATATGTTAAAAAATTGAGAAAAAATTCCATTTTGGATCACGCATAGTTGAGCATTTTTATATAAAATCTTTGTCCATTTTACAATATTTTGTCCAAAATTAAAAAAAAATCATGGTTTTATTTATAAATCGCCACGAGACAGAGTCGAATGCTTTTTCAAAATCCACAAGTAATAAGGTCCCGGGGATTTTATTTTCCAAAGATAATTGTAAAACATCATAAATAATTCTGGTATTGTCCCCAATAAATCTGCCAGAGATAAACCCCCTTTGATTTTCATGAATAAGAAAGTCCAAAACCGATTTAATTCTATTAGCAATACAACTAGAGAGTAATTTATAATATGTAACATTTAGCAAGGATATTGGTCTCCAATTTTTCAAATAATTTCGGCATTTATCTCCTTTTGGTAATATTGAAATTATTCCCTGTTTCTGAGTCAATGATAGTTCCCCTATGTCAAAGCTATAGTTAAAAGATCTTATCAAAAAGGGAGACAGATCATTCCAAAAAAATTTTAAAAATTCAGTGGTAAACCCATCTGGACCTGGAGATTTTTCATTTTTCATACACTTTAAAGCCTTCAGAACTTCGTCATATGTAATTTTATCTTCAATTCCGTTTCGTTGTATTTCGTTTAATTTTGGAATATCATCAAAATCAAGTATTGTATTTAAATTTACATCTTCTAAACTTTCATCTCTACTTGCATATAAATTTTTATAGAATGTTTCGATTTCCTTTAAAATATCTTTCTGATTAGCTATAAAATTTCCATTATTGTTTATTATTCCAGTTACAGTTTTGTTTATGAAATTCCTCTTTTCTAAACTACAAAAATATTTGGTCAGTTTTTCCCCTTCTTCTATCCACTTAGCTTTAGCCCTAATTAATAACCCTTTAATATAAGTTTCCCTTATTTCTTCAAGATGTCTATCAACCCTTTCAAATTCAGTTTTATAAAAATCTACTTCAGGATATTGCGTTTTTAGTGTCATAAGGTTAATTAACTTTTTTTCGAACTCACATCTTTTGTTTTTCTTTTCTCTATTTTTTCTAGAACTATTCAATTGTGAAGCCTCGAATTTTGAGTAATAACAAGTCTAAAAATAAGTTGTCATTTATCGTTAGAACAAAGTCACCCTGATCATTTTCTTCATTATTATTTGCTAGATATTCCCTTTTTACTTCTTGGATTAATTTTTTTATTTTATTAACATAATTAATATCATTAAGAAGACTATTGTTAAATTTCCAAAATCCTTTTTCTTTTTCAAAATTTGAGAACCGAAATTCAAGTTCTACTAGAGAATGATCAGTTCTATACCCTGGTTTTATGTCCGTTTTATTTATCAATGACAGCAATTCTTCGGAAATTAAAAAGAAATCCAGACGCGCACACTTTTTTGGACATGAAGAAAACCATGTATACATTTTTTTTGTTCTCGTTATTTACCCTCCATGGATCGGAAAGTTTTAAAAATTCTTTCATATTTAAAACCTCTTCTCTTGCCTTAGGATTGTTAATTTTCTTGAAGTAATAGTAATCTAAGTTTGGATCTTGGACAAGGTTAAAATCACCCGTAATAATTATAAAATCATTATTTAATTCTTGTAAAGTAGACTTAATATTGCTGTAAAATTTTGCTTCATCAGTGTTTGGACCATATATATTAACCAGTGTCAATGTGTATTTATTTTCTATTAAAAGTTCTAAAACAAGTAGATTTCCAATATCATCTGTTATTTTATTTGTTACTTTGAACTCGAAATTATTATTAAAAAGAATTGCCACTCCCCTAGAATTACTTTTCCCACAAGACATATAAATTTCAAATCCCCATATAGTTCTAATTTTATTAATGTCTTTTTCAGTGAAATGCGTGTCTTGTAGACAGTAGATACTAAAGTTCTTATCTTTTAAAAAGTTAAGAACATCTCGCCTTTTATTATTTTGTTATCCTAGCCCTCTACAGTTGATTGTTAATATCTTAATATTGGCCATAACGTTTAAATTTCAGAACACTGACATTAGCGAATACTTTTTCTTTTAGAAAATTTAAATCATTCCGCCTTTTGTTATTTTTTTGTACCCACAAGCCTTTATAATTAGGTGATAATATATTTATATCAACCATTATAAAAAATGATATTTGTGTCAATTTTTCAGATTGAAACCTTACAAATGAGATATAACCTAGTGTCATTTTTTTACAAATAACATATGCAAGAAATCCACATACACAGCACACATTCCGTAGACACACATTACATAAACAAAAAACAATTAAAAGGACAATTGTCAAGGTCACGTAATTATATCGATGGTTGGTCATTACGAAAAAAATTTTTTTTTTAATTTCTTATTTTTTTCGAGAGCAAGGTAAAGTCACTTTATAGATTAGTTAAGTTCAAAATTTTTCAATATTTCCATGTGATTTGTTGATCTGATGAAGTTCGTAAACATCCGTGAATTTCTTGACTAGTTACACGTGTTTAAGCACGTCACCTCAATTACAAGCATATGACATTAAAACTGATATGGGATACTAGTATACAATGAACCCGAGAAGAAATTGAGTTCATGTCATTTGTAAGTTTTTGACAGTTTATTATTTTATCTATATTTCCCATAAAAAATTATATAATGCATACCATTTCCATTTTTACGTAAATAGATAACCAGGTTTCATGGTGTAGAAATGTCTCATGTCCGACAGCAATATAATTCATGTCAGTATAGGGAATTTATGAAGTAAAATTAGAATAACACGACCTTGACATAAAAAATAAACAGTTGCGATAAGCATGCGCAGTATATCAATTTTATCTCACTCAGCTATATAATGATTTTTTACCTGTCCGATACATGGCGTAAAGGTGAAAATTAGATAGCTTATCGATCGATATTCTACCCTACACACACACACACCTGTATATGTCCAGTGTTTGTAAACATAAGCACGTGTATAAGCGTGACTTTTTATGCAAGTTTACAAACTAAATGTGATTTTGGAATCTGACCGCATTCAGATTCAAATAAATCAAGGGTGCACATAGAAGCAAAGAAGGGAGCATTTATATACACACATTAAACATGAAGGGATCAACTAAAATATAGAAGTAAACATGTATACAGTTATATGGTCTCTAGTTAATAATAGATTTAAGGTTCATATAAACATCAGAGAATTGTCACAAACTGGTAAATGCTGCGTTTCCAGCAGTTGTCAGGTGATTGAACCTCTGTGGGCCAAGCTTATCACCTGCGTATCGTGAAACGACTACCAAAACATTATCATGTTTGTTATCTTTCAGAAGCTTCAGAAGTTTACTCCCAGCTCCAAATTCACCATCATCGTCGTACCCTTGATGTTGCTTACCATGTATATCAGTAAAACTGTATGCATAACTATTATGTGTTGCTGTGATTATATCAGGTTTGCGCAGTATTTGACGCACAGCTTCTCTTGTTTCTCCGTATGTTGACACATTTGTAGCGCGACCAATAAACACATTGCCTCTATCGTTGATTACATTGCTTTCAGAGTAGTTTTTAAAATCGAATTTACCTTCGGAATCCAACACTTCACTTGCTTTCGGAACCGGAATTCAAAGTTTTCAAGATAATTTACCATTTCAGTATTCTTTCTCATCTGTGACCTTGACCTTTGAAGGCATGACCTTAATTTATATATCAAAATGAAAGTTACATCAATACCAACAAAATTCTAATACACATGCCTATTAAAAAAGTGAATACTTTTCCAGATAATGAATAAAATCAGAAAGGTAAAAATTTACGTCATGACCTTCACAATTGACCTTGACCTCATTTTGAAGGTTATTATAAGGATATGGCAAACCGAAAACCCCATGTCATTATCTGATCAAATAGTCATGTTATTACAATTTTAAGCTATTTGACAATTTTTTCAAAGCGCGTAACCTATTTTTCAACCAATCTTAATGAAACGAACAAACAATAGGGTTAAGATTACGTAGAATCCAAATACCGCATCCGTTTTTGCCTCCAATGAGCAGTTCAAGAGAAGATTTTTTAGGTTTTGTTTATTTTTAGTAACAGCCGCCATCTTGAATATCCAATCACCATGATTTGAACAAATTATAGTTAGATCTGTCAAGGACCTTCCATGGCAAATTTGGCTTCAATTGGCCCAGTAGTTTCAGAGGAGAAGATTAAAGTTTACTGAAGGATGGACACACGCACACTTTGCCGTGCTATAAGCTCACATGGCCTTTGGCTTATAGGCATTGAACTTGTGTTTAAATAAGTCCTTAGATTATCAATGAAGTTGCAAAAAAGCTGAAAAATTTGCTGATACGAAATAAAACAAACAACCAACCAACCAAAAGTATGCTAGTTACTGCTACTGACAATAAAAAATAAAACACTGAGAAAACCCCTACAAGTGCAGAGTACATTTTTATAGGAAAAACATTCAACTAAAGTTCTGTATAATTATAGTGCCTTGCCACTATAAGTCTCAACTTAAGTTTTAAAAGGACTTCCACACATACAATTACACAATGATGCTGCCACCATCAACACCAGAAAAGTTATGGTGGCAATGCAAGACAAAATTACCAACTCAATGTGATAAAACAAAATGTGTTTTAAACAAAATGTCTCCCCTCCATTCTTATTTAAAAACAAAAATTTTTATATTAATAAACCATTATTTATTTCCTTTCATAATACATATACAAGAGATTCTTCAATACATTCAAAACAAGTACTTTATTATATGGTCCCAATCAGAAATAACAGGAATAAAACTTTCACACAACATGTCAAAAGCTATTGATTTTGAAGCATTCATTACCAAAATACGAATGGAAATTTAATATTTTACAGAATTCTGTATTTGTTTGATGTACAGAATTCTGTATTTGTTTGATGTATTAACAGATGTTAAACTGAAAAACATAATATGAAATGTCATAACAGATTTTTTGCTCATGAATTTCTTGATATTTTTTTTACAGAATATCAACCACAAATTAAACATCCAACTTTAATAAAACAAGAATAATATTAAATTAAATGTTTTGCAGAGAAGGCTTTTTTATCTATACAATAGAAAGTATAATTTCAAATGGTTTCCTTTTCAAAAAAATTTTAGTTGTACAATATGTTGTAATTACCTTCATTCACCAGGTTGGACAAAACTATCATAGAAATCAGGACTTATCATCAATAGTATGGGCAAAATACTACCCATGATGACTCACATTCTTGGTCTAAACAGTAAACATTATTTATTTAAATGTAATAAGGTTTTTTGGTCATACATGTATGTATTAGCATTAATTTCATTACAAGACATGTAATTACAAATATCTTAACAGATTTTATCAGTATTTCTTGACAGAAAATGAATCTATCTCAATTTTAAATTTAACAAAATTACAACATCAAATTTAACAAAATTACAACACACCAAATTTTTCAAAATTACAAAAACAAATTTAACAAACTTTCAACTTTAAATAGAACAAATCAACCTTAGCTTGGTTAAAAACGAGTAGAAACTAACCAAAACAACAAAATATTTTATTTGTTTAGGTTTTCAGTGAGAAAATGTCTATTCAAAATTTTGTTTAAACATTGGTAATTTTTACTTTTTCACTCAATTTTATAGTGTGCATGTATATGTTACTGTAAAATAATCTAAATGCATCATATTTTTATATAAATGACAGTACAAAAATACTGTATGAAAACTTAATTAAGAAAAAATGATAGGCACCAGGGTGTACGAGTTGCAATTATAATTCACATGCCAAATTTATATCAGTTCAATATCTGGAGGCAAATAGAAAAAAGTCTGAAAAAACTTTCTTCTTGAAGAAACCTTCTAAGTGAACAAAACTCAAACTTAGTCTGCAACTCCTAAACGCACATCTGCTCCAATAACTGAATTTATAGCAGAGTTCAACTTTGTTCCAACTCGGCTAAAATTGGCTAAACAAATTTAGATTATGAACCCCAAAATGATTTCATTAGGCCCCTTTAAATGAATTAACATACAATAAAAATCCATCTTACTAACAGTTCAGATACTTCTTAATCATGATGGTTATTATATTATCAGTATGTATTACTTCATGATTAAACGTGTATGAATTGCTTTGTTATATTATTTCATTTTAGTTATTCTTTTTCTCTTTATCATAAAAATGTCATAAACACTCAGTCTATAATCAGCAAATATTTGTCAAAAATGGACTTTAAGAAAATTGATACCCAGATACATACATATTACTGTATACACCAAATAACAAGAGTTATGCAGATAAATTTACAGAGCAATTACACACAATCAAGACAGCAAGCTTGTTGTTAAATAATAAGTTTTGATTTATACATGTATTTGCAAAAAGAGTCCTAAGTTACAATACTGAAAATAACTGCAAATTTCCACCTTGAGACATACAGTTAATATTATGAACAGAATAGTGTATGAACTTTTGATGTGTACATTAACTAGATATCTTAAGGTATCTCCATCTTTACAAAAATGCTGTTTTTCTTCTGTTAGTTTACACAAAAAACAAAATAATATAATTTTGAATTTCATCCATTAATATGTCAGCCTTAACAATTTGAATTAATTGACCAATTCATCATCCACTGTTTAAAATTCCGATTTTTAAGTAAAATCATAATTACTGTTTTGTTCAGTTTGAATTATGCAACCAACTGGACAATATATATGTACAACAAGAAATTATTTTTCATAAAAATTCATTCAATAACATGGCTTGTAGAATGATACCCAACAAAAAACATTGTATAATTGTTTATACAAATGCTCAAGCAAATGTCTTCTTAGAAAATTTTATCAAATGTACACAAGAACAAAAGTTTGATCTGATTTTCACTCCTTGCAATCCAATATGTTTTTGCTTCAATTGCTAGAGTATAAAACAAGGCTTTCATAAGGACAGCATAAAACCAACTGCACATCTAGTCAGTAAGCATGGAAAAACTTCAACCAGAAACTTTAACACAAAATTTGAACCAAAACACTTTTTAACATTTGATGCTTACACCAGGTATAACACAAGCCCTCTTTTACTTAGTACAGGCAAGCTAAAATCAATAACATTCTTCACTTTTAATAATATAGGATTACACCTTTGAAGGAGCTAAGCTAAGTATTGTCAGGCAACACAGTTTTAAGGTAGGGATTCTGCAACTGTCAAATATAGTCTACATGTACATTAAATCTTATAGTGTGAAGTTGATGAGAATTTTGCCAAAATAAAATCTTGGAAGACAGTAGAATAAAGGCTAAACAATTCTTCCTTAATGATATCATTTGTAAATTATCAAATATTTACAGTGTCTTTATATTTAATGTTCTTTCATGTAAATATGGCTAGACACAATTTTCTTTTGATAGCAAACAATCCAACAGGCAAAGTACCTCCAAATTGATGTTGTTTTATGAATTGGTACTCCAAAGTTTTCTTATCACTGATGGTAATGATTAATAATTGCTAAACTAGCACTTCTTAATGACCTTCGTCTTGAAGTTATCAGATTTTTAACTGCATACTTAATGTGCTTCCATGTAAATCTTGCCAAACATGATTGGTTTTTGATGGCATTTAAACATTCTAATTTACAAGGAACCTTCTCCAAATTGATGTTCTTTTGAAACTGGCACTCCAAAGCAATCTTTTCATTTTTACTCCATGTATGCCTTGTCTGTGCAGCTGAAACATAACAGATGATGAGTAAATTGAACCAAACAAACAAATTATATAAAATACATCTTTGCATCATCAATCTTAAATGTAAATTTAACTTTATTCAAGACAGAATTGCAATAATTATCTAAGAATGACAAGTTGACAACATGACTAAATTGAACTGGCCCTTGTTGTGTAAAACATATTTAAGTTAATTGATGATTGATCATTATTGCCATGAAGTTATCACCAATCTTTAGTCAGAAATGGTCCAGGAATGGCCAATAGGAACTAGAACCGTTTCTTGAGAGCCAAATACCCCTCCAACCTCAACATTGACCTCTTGATTAATTAATCCCTAATATTCTCAATCACTTGACTACTGTGCTATTTTACCAAACATAACACTATAATTAAGCTTTAAAGTTTATATATGAGGTATACATACCTTTAGTAAAGTTCTTTTTCACTGCTACATGTAGTTTCTTTTTTGACAGTTTTGGGGGTGTCTGAAAACACAGGGATAGTATTTATATTAGACTAAAATTTTTCTATCTACTAAAGTGACAAAATTTTTATCATAACTAGTCACTACAACACAAGTTCCCGTTAAAAGAATTCGTCGTCCCATCCCAACAGGCATGTATATTACCAGGTGGTAAGAAATGAGAAAAACTGTAAAAATTACCTGTATATCAAGAATTAGCTATTTGATAGTGATTTTCTTTCCAAACTATTTGGTGAAATTATAATTCTCAATTAATGACAATTTTCATTCTTTCCTTGTGTATGCAATGTAGATGCACGATTTACATCTCAAAACTTAATGAAATGACCTGCATTTATATGAATAAATCACTAGGATTTGCCAATGGACATAATTATGCGACAACTGCATCTTGTAATACTTGTTCATGGTATCAACAAAGTGAATGTATTAATGCTTACCAAAGACACTATGTACCACAATATATCATCAGTTGGAGACATCAAAATATATAAAAACAATAAGCAATGTACATTGTATAGACATTAATTTGGAAAACTGTCTTCAAAGTACAACTTAACTGAAAATCCCATGTCATTAATTACATGTATCTTTAAAAAATAGTGAAAACAGAGCCATGTAAAAGTAATTTAAGTTTCCCACAAAACTTGTAACCCATTTTCTTTTTTTATGAAATTTAACATAATTAACAAATTATAAGGATAAGATCATCGAATATCAAAATATTACCGGTACTCTGATTTTTCCTTCAATCATGTTTTAAGTTTTTTTCAGTCATTTTGGCAAAACTTCCAAGAAATGGACATACATGACACAAATTGTGCAAGATATTTTTCTCATAAACATTATCTTAAATTCACAAGAATCTAATTAATATCACAACTTTAATATTTGGAATACAAATGTCCCTGGATGGACATATGAAAACTATGTGAAACCTGAAACCCACTACACATGATTTTACACCTAAAACCAACTACACTAGGTTATATACCCAAAGAATATTTTATTGTTATTTTAAGGTTAAAGTTGAAGCCAACTTTGCATTTATCGGTTTGAAATTCAGAAATAATGAATATTTAGAGTTAGGACTTTTGACAATGAATCTACTACATCATTCCATGATTACAATTTAATATCACAACTTTAATCTTTGGAATACAAATGTCCCTGGATGGATGTATGAAAACTATGCAAGCAGTGAAATTCATAAATAAGAACCTATGGCCTTTCCTATCATGCACAGCAAAATGTGCACCAGGAGATAAATTATTACTTTTCAGTACGAGTATATGGACAATCCATTACTTTCATACATTTAAGTGGAGTATAGGGTACATTTTTCTTATTCATTTGAAATTTATATTTTATATACAGCTTACATCTTCTCTCAGGTGTATGCAAAAGAAATGCATTTAAATTTACAATTCATCTCAGACTTTTACAATTGATGCTGAACAGGTAAATATTCATGTATATGACAGAATTTTGGATATGTAGAATGCTCTTAAAATAAAACTAGAACTGTCTCTGAAGGAGACTAATATCCCCTGATCTCAATTGTTGGTAGAAAATTTTGATCAATGGATTTTATGATGCTTGTCATTTATGCATAATTTCTGAAAAATTGGATCATACATAAATGAATAAATCTTTGGATAAATTATATACATGTATATGGCAAAATGAAGGTCAGAAATCTAAGTCTGGAAATGGCAATAAATCTACAAAATTCACCGGATCAAACCGCTATTTGCAGGTGCAAGGATCTTATGATGCCCAACATCTGTGCATAGTTTCAGCAAAATTGGATCATAATTATGTAACTGAATTAAACTTCAGGACAAATTGTATCTATGGACAGATGGACGAACAGACAGACATTCCAGTATATCCCCTAACTCTGTTATTACCATAAATGGGTGAATAACCATAAAATAAAGAGAGTTTATCTACCTGCAAGTGCTTCATTTTCACCACTTTCACTAAAGTCCATTACATCTGCAACATCTTTTTCAATGACTGTTAAATCATCCGTTTCAGATTCACTTTCACTTTCAAGTATTTCTGCAATAAAAGAATAAATAAAAATGTTGTTTTTTTTTAAACTTATACATGACCTTTTTTAACATTTATTTGGTTTTGCTGTTTTGTTATGTAAAACACTGAACAATACATTATCTTTTATGATGTTTAGATTCAATATTTCTAGTAAGAACAAGTTATGGGTATCAATCATTCTTAGTTTCTTATCATATCCAATAAACATACCAAGCAAATTTCCTATAAACTATGAAATAATAGCATTTATATATTTGATCTTGTGAATAAGCAATATAACAATATGTGAACAAGACCCATGGGACTCTTATGCAATACTTGTCACCAGCTATTTTATAAAGCTTTGTATATAAATTGTGGTGTGCAATATCGAGGCAATATACATACACATAACTGGGAGGTTTTTTTTAAAATACATAATTCAAGTGCAAGTCCAACTGATAATTATG
>JARBDR010000056.1:0-66746 GCA_029721355.1 Tegillarca granosa
AGCGTCGCGTGGTAATGTAATGAATCGTAATGTAATAAACATTTTAGTTTTTAAAAATGCGTAGGCTTATATTTTTCACTAATATTGAAAGTGCACGTATTAACCAGAAAGAAAATTAACGATTTTTATTTGTTACAAGAGAAAAATATTACTCTCACAATATACCGGAAAATATTTACTTCGGGATTGATAATTGGGGAGAACTCAGTATTTTCAAATTTCACAAATTTATTTTTGGATATCCATAAATCGATTTTTGCATATGCAAAAATGCCAATATTTATACATATGCATAAATCGATTTATGGATATCCAAAAATCGATTTATGCATATGTTAAAATACTGAATAAATATAAAACGGCGCCTCATACAACTTAAGGTTTGTGTGCCGTCTCCGTCGCCGTCTGAAATTGATTACAGGGGTGCGAGAGAAGCTGACGTATGCTTCTATCCTTGTTTGTCACGTAAAGTGCGGGCGCCTGTTCCTGGTACGATAATAAAATCTTGCTGTGGCTCTCATACGGCTGAATAGGAGATATTGTTGTCTCAAGTACACACCAAATTGCTGGTCTTCATGTCGTTGCGACTAGTGATGAAACGATTATCGGAAAGAATCGATTAGCGGCGTGTTGAAGCCTCCCGATTGCCATTATCGATTATGTTTTCTCATAATCGATCATCGTTTAAATTTCCGAAATCCGTGTTACGCCGTTTCTATTCGTGTTTTACAAAGCGCTAACATATTCGGGTTTTCACAAGCCGGCTGACGCCATGATGAACTGTAGTGAGCCGACCAAATGCATAAATTTTATGTTACGAAGTAAAAAGATGACTTAGAACCAATGGGTGCATAAACAGTAAGCAAGAGTAAATAAAAATGTGCTAGTTCAGTGCTAATACATAGTGCTAGAGTTTGTGTATATGTAGAGTGTATATCTACATCTTAATAATAAAGAGAACACAAAAATTCCACTCATTTAATAGCTTTTTAATTCAAAAAGAATAACATTTTAAAAAATAAAACGCAACCGATTATAATCGGTAAAATCGAATCGGAAGCAACAATCGATTCCAACCGATGATCGATTATGATTATTAACCGAAGTTGCAACACTAGTTGCGACTGCCTCTGGATCATCAGCGCAATGGCTAATACCTATCGACTTTCTTTTATTGCGACATTTCGCTCTATGATCTTTAGCTCACCCAAGCTGAAAGCTCCGTTGAGCTATTGCTATCCATCTTCGTGCGTCGTGCATAAACTTTTAACATTTTAATCTTCTTCTCCAAGAAGATCACTGGGCCAAATTCGATGAAACTTGGCTACCATCATGCCTGGGTGAAGGCCTTACAGTGTGCACAAATGCAGTTATGTCCCATTGGGGCCCCATAAGGGGGTAATAGTGAAGAAATTTAAAAATCTTCTTCACTGAATGTACAAGAGATATACCTTAGTTATTTTCATTTATAACATTTTTTGGTCATCTAGTTTCAGATTTGCACAAATAGTAACCATGGGGCTCAAAGTGGGGAAATGACAAGGCACTTAGTGGGGGAAATTGCCAAAAATCATATAGTTGTCAAAATATCTTGAAAACTATTATCTTTTTGTATAGGCGTGTATATTAGAATATTGTAGGTATGGATACAATGATCATTTTGATATATGGTTCAAGGTCATAAATTCAAAGGCCTAGCTGCAAACAATGGCTTAAATCGTTAATTACATGTAAATTAAAAACTAATAAGTTTTTGTATAGGCATGTTTATTAAAATTTTGTAGGTATTAACATGACAATCATTTTGATATATGGTTCAAGGTTAATCGTTTAAAAGGCCAAGGTCATAGCAGCATAAGAAGACTGAAATTTTAAATTATCTTGAAACCTATTAACTTTAGGAGAGGCGTGTATTTTAGAGTATTGCAGGTATTGATATGGCGATCATTTTGATATATACCTCAAGGTCATAGGTTCAAAGGTCAAGGTCGTAGCTGTACAAGAAGACTGATATTTTGAATTATCTTAAAAACTATTAAAGCTGCATTAAGTTTTCCAAAGAAAAAAATAAAACGGTGCTAATCTAATAAATGATGTTCCTAATGAACAATGTTACATTTGGTTCAACGATAAAAGCTCGAATGAATACAGAAATTACAGTATTTACCCAGCGAGATGCAGCATTTGGGATCTAATATTAGAACATGGTTACGTCATCAAAACCCGGGTCATTTAAATACAACTTTCAAAATGTTGAAATACGATAAATTAAACACAGAACTTCGTTGAATTTGTCATTTGTGACTTAGTAAGGGAAAAATAACACCATTTCAAATACATCTGGATATTAATGCAATCTGTCATGTTTCACTTTCGATTCTAGGCTTTTCCGTACATCCGTGCGCATGCTCCAAGCTCATAATTACCATCGTAGAACACTGACCAACCGGTCAGAGGATTCCGTTTATTTACAGCTAAAAGAAATGAAATTTTAGAAAATGAATGTCACGGATCGTGGTTAGAAGATATCTGCTTTAAAAAAAATATATTTTTAGAAAATCAAAAAAAATTCAGAAATTTGGTAAACTTAATGCAGCTTTAACTATTTGTGAAGACGTGTATAATACAATATTGTAGGTATTAATATGATGATCATTTGATATATGGTTCAAAGGTCAAGGTCATAGCTACATAACTGAAATGGTTAATGATTTGGAAATTAGTCATTGCACTTTAGTTACTATATGCATATTAGCGACTTATAAATGAACTGTTACTAGATATATCTGATAAAATATTGTAGCAGTTCTAAACTTGAGGAAATTATGAAAGTTTCTGTAATTGCTCTTTGCAAACGATTTTGACATATCCTCAGGTGAGCGTTAAGGCCCATGGGCCTGTTATTGTTACTTTGCAATCACAACTTGATAATTTGTTTAAGGAACGCTAGGAAAACCATCAACGAGTTTAGCATTCAAATTCATGGGTAGCTTGCAATGTTGAATTCAGTGCGAGACCAAATCAGTTCCAAAGACATTTTTCTTCTCAGCCATTTGATCTTGTTTGATGTGTTCAAATTTGTCATAATTACATTGCAATTTTCAATGGAAAATCTTGGTTTCAAACATATTCATGTAGCTGAATGAGCCATGAAAAAAGTAATATATTGTAATTGTAATATATACTAGGTATCCAATCAATATTACCGACATTTTTTGTTAAACAATCAGATTGTAATATGTAGTAATAATGCAAGTTTTCACTTATTAACCGAAGTATTTCCCAAAGTTGTCATCCAAAACTTGACCCATCAAAATGCTAATTTGGTTAAGATTTTTAAACTATTTGAATTGTACCACACTATTTACGTAGTTACAAACCAAACTCAAACAATAATAAAGGAGTTATCTAGGAACAGTCGACCAATCAGATTGCAGAATGCAAACAAGTTGCACAAGAATTTAGTCACAAGTTTAACATACATGAGGTATTTGTTTAATGCTAACAGCCACAAACTGTAATTATTTTTTTTAAGTCAGTGGTAATTATATTCACCTGCAAACAAAGTTTGGGGTGGAGGTAGGGGGTGGGGTGGGGTTGGGTTGGGTGGGTAGGGGTTATAGAAATCACTTTGTCCGTTTGCCTGTCTATCTAAGCAGATTCGTGCCCGGGCCACAGTTGACTAAAACATACCATATTTGGCACAATGGTCACGGTATCGCGAGACGAAGAGTCACATACATTCTTGACTCTATATAACCTTGACTCTTGACACAAAGGTCAAAATTATAGTTTTTTTCCAACAATGATTCGTGCCCGGGTTTGTTGACATAAACAAACCATATCTTGCACATGTTAATATCACTATAAAACAATATGTCGTGTACATTCATGACCTCTTTATAACTTTGCTCCTAGGTCAAAATTATAAGATTTGTGATTACATAGATTTGTGTCTTAGCCAAAATGTTTTGTGACAAAAGCATACAATATTTGTATTACGAATGTATCACCATGACACTTTGTATCACGTTTCTGTCTACTTTCTGTCTGTCCGTCTGTCTGTGCAGATTCATGTCCGAGCCATAACTTCTTTGTTACTTGACATAAACATAGTGTACTATATTTGGCACATTAATTGGTGTATCACCATGAGACTACGTGTCGCGTACATTCATGACCTAGATACGACCTTGTTTCTTGACCTCTTGGTTAAAATTATAATAATTTTAGCATGGATTATTGTCGTATGCCTCCATCAAACAATATGTATACACTTATGACCTCTATATGTCCTTGACCCTTGATCTGAAGTTCAAGGTTATAATTTTTTTTTAACATGGATCCATGTCCAATTCAAATTATAACTTAAGTAACCATAGATATATGTGCATTGCAGGGGTATCCTTTGTGAGTTTTACTCAGAGAATTTCTAGTTTGTTTTTCTGTCAAAATTATTTTGATAATAACAATATTTATTAATTATCTTCAAGGTCATATAGGAGTATCTTAAAACAACCATATCCATCCATTTATCCATGATCGATAATTTTGAACATGGCAAATTTTACCATGATATTAGATTTTGGCAAATTTTACCATGATATTAGATTTTAAATTTAAGTTTGTGGACAGAGAAAAATGCATTTATGATTCTTAATCTGAATTTGAAGGATCTTAAGGATTTTAATTTAATATCAGAAAAAAAATGGATTAACTATTTAACAAATTTTGCAAACAAGAAACAAGTTGTTGATGCAAGTTACTGATGTAGATGAAATGCAATGGTGGTCACAAATGTGTACACAGGAATATTATTCTTGAATTATAATACATACCTCTTGTAATGTTCACCATTGCAGAACTGATTACCTGGATATAATTAAATCATGACTGGTGTGTTGCACCATTGCACCATTTCATCTTTGCAAAAATTATCCTCTTAAAATGCCAAAGAATGGTTAATTATTGCCATATTTTTATTATTGCAATTACATAATCATATCTTGAGAAGTTCAGTGTGTAAATAAAATTCTCTTACCTTTTTGCCTAATTTTTTTTGGCTGTTGACTGAATAATGGTGAAAACCACTAAAAACAAATGTTTCTTAAAGACCTTCTTTTATAATCTACATGTATTTCTTTTTTATATCTACTGGTGTCAATCTATCAAATCAAATTCAGATTTGAAATAATTAATATCCAGTTTTAACATTTAATTTTCATTAATAACTTCACAAAAATAAAATACACCATACTTCTAAAATAACCAGAACTTTTGTATTCATATCACCTAATTTTTTTCATATGCTTAGTGTGTTACATAAAGTCATGGGTTTTGTAACTTTTATGCTGCCCAGTGCAACAATGTATATCTTAAGTTTTTGTTTAGCTTCTTCAACTGAACGGTGTTGAACTAAAAGGCAGATTATCTTTCGATCAGATACTAGTAAATAAGCTCATTTAAATCTTGAAGTAAAATCAATTTCTTGAAAAGATAGAGTAAATAGAAGATGAAAAAAGGTTAAAAACTTGACTTAAAAATTCGAAATATTTTGGTATTACTAGAACCTATTAAATGACTAATATGTTTTTTAAATTTCTTGAAATCCTTTAGAAATTTTTATCAAGTATCAAACAAGAGAACAAATAAGGCATGTATCACTTTAATGCCATTTACTTATTTTTCATTTGGGACACTTATGCCAAACAAAATTCTGGATATGCATAAACCAAGAATTTTTTTCAAAGAATATTATTAGGTTTGATCCAGTTGCTCTAAAAGAGAAGATTTTGAAAAACTAGATAAAAACATCCGACTAGCATTATTTATGAATACTAAGCCAAAAAAACGTCTGAATATGTTAAATGGCTTACATCTGCTTTCTATTTATCAAATTTAAACTAAGTCTGTTCATAAACAAATGTGTAATATTTTATCTGTAAGAATGGTCATTATGGAATCTTGACCCCCCTAACTACGAGCAATATTTATTTGCAACAACAAGGATTTTTCTTCACAAATTTGCTTCTATTTACCCAATTTCAGAGGGGAAGATAAACAAAGATTTAGTGTAAACTAGACAATTGCTGTTAGATATGTTAAAACACTTTCTCACTTTCTAAAGATAAATTTAAACCTAAGTCATCAATAAATAAATTTTGTAACAGCTATTTTATCTGGTTTTTTTTCTATTTATAATTTTTGCAGCCATCTTGAAATAAGGACAGTCATGTGAGACAAAATTTATCTACAACACTAAGTAAGTACTGATATAGAAATTTGGTTTAATTCAGTCCAGTGGTTTCAGAGTTAAGTTTAAAGATTACAGATGCATGCTTCGTCATGTCATCAGTTCAGTATCGGTTGCTCTGAAAACTCTTCATGTAACACTAGGACTAAAAAAAAATATTTTAGCACATAAAAAACAAAAACATCCACACATTTTAAAATTAATAAATAAAATTTTAATTTTTATCATCTGTAAACATTTCACCTAATACTGACATTCTCATATGGAATGGTTGAGCATTACATGTCATTAATTGTGGTTTTGACTCATATATCAATGGATAATAATGCATTAAATTATATAAATTGGATATATCAGGAGATTTTGGTTTTTTATTTTTATTTTCACTACCCAGCACTAGTTCAAACAGTTTTTCTAGATTACTTCCCCCAAATTTAAATTCTGTTTTTGATTTTTTCTCTTTTTTCTCTGTCTTTTCACTAGATGGTTTTACATTAAGTTTCCATTCATCTAATAATGTTAAGACTTCTTTTAGATCAGTTAACCTTTTCTCTAATAAGGATAATTTTTCATTATCTTTAGAGTCTGTATTTATGTTCTCTTGAGGTGTGTCTTTTTCTAATACATTATTATTATCTAATTTTTTGTTCTCAGAACCTTTTTCAGCATCAACATTGTTCTCATTAACTACATTATCAGCTGGTAAATTATTCAGGATCTTGGAGTCTGATTCTATCTTATTTTCATCTTTTATTTGACCTGTTAATTCTGTATTTTTATTTTTATTTGAATCTGATCCATTAACACTGATATCTGATCCATTTTTAATTGAACTGGATAGTTTAACATCACTTAATGTTTCATTCTGAACTGTGTTTAATTTTAAATCACCATCAGATTCTGCATCTTCTTTTGTTACATTTTCTACATTCTGATTGATCATCGCGTTGATTTCTTTGACGCTTTCCTTTTTATCATTTAACATGTTACTACTTTGTTCATGACCATCAGTAGCTTGTTGTCCTTGTGTTTCTGAACTGTCCAACATTATATTACTTGATTCTATGCTTGTTTCATCACTTCCTGTTTTGATAGTTAAATCGTCTTTCTGTTCTCTCTTTTCTTTATTGTCTTCAATGGAATCAAGTAAAGTTTTCGCCTTTTGTTTTTCTTCTAATTCATGAAATTTTCTTAAATCTTCTTCTGCTTGTATTCTTTCTTTTTCCTCCTTCAATTTCTTTTTCAAAATTTCTGATTCTTCTTTCAAATCTTTTAATTTCTTTCCTCTGACTGTATCAGATGGGCTGACAATATCCAACATGGCTAACAAATCTAGATTGTCCTGCCATTCTTGTAAAACTTCATCATCTTCTTTCTTCTGGGCACTACAACAGTAAATAGAAGCTATATCAACGGGATGAGCTTCAGTATTAAAGAAGTAACCACCAGCATCTATAACACATTCTCCATTGGGTGTTTGAATCACAGTTCCAATACTTCCATTGTTTAAGATAAAATTGTCTGGATCAAAGAGAAGATAGAGGTACTTTGTTGTCTCCGCTAGGAAGAAGCTTTCCATCCTATTTTCTATGGTATGTGAATTGACATTGTTGATCTGCAAATATAAAGAACTGCACTATCACAACTTTGATAAAGCTGAATTTCATAATTTCAAACTTTGATATCTCATATTTCAGATAAGTCAAACATTTTTTTAAAAATTGAGAACTGTTTCAGTCAATTTTGATTTTTTTACAGTTCAATAAATTTGATAAATGCAAAATATGTTTTGATAAACTGACAACTATCAGCAAGTCACTATGTTTTTTAGCATCTGCAATCATTATTTACTTGTAATTTGAACTGACCTTATGACTTCCTTTAATCCTTTCATTATTAACGCTTTTATAGACAAACAGACAAATAAACAAACTGCAAAATTTTTTAACTGTTTTTTTCAATTACTGCAAAGTCATAACAGGGAATAAATCTGAATGATACAACTTAAAAAAGTATGGTACATCTTATGGGTACATGCTTACGGAATGAAGGAATAATTGTAATATCCAAGGTGTAATTAAAACAGTTAAGAATGAAATGATTTGTTAATGGTCCATATTCAACCAGTCTGGTCAAACAAATGGAAAGGTAGTTAAACCACAGTGCTTGGTAATTTTTGCCCAATACCTGGAGGATAAATAGTTTGTGTACTCGATGTTGCTTCTTTTTGTTTTATTTTTTCTAACGTAAATTTATTAATTTGTTATGGCTGTTTCTTGATAGATGTTGTAAATATATACTGAATTTTCACTTGAAAATATAAAGATCTATCTTGGAAAAATACAAGACAAATCTATAACCTGAAGACTTACAGAGTACGACAGGATAAGTCTCATCTTTTATGTTGTGCTATTTTACACAGTTTTACATGTTTGAAATTTCAGACAACACACTGTAATAGAAAGATTTTTTATTGTAAAATTAAATGACACTATACTTTTTAATTTTTTTTTAAAAAGAGAAATATCAGAAAAAAAGAAGGAAATATTTCATATTATGTACATGTATATGTAAAGCTGTATGATTCTTGTAACTTACTGTAGCAAATCCACATTTAGTTTTTGTTATAAGTTCCATGGCTTCCAACATATCTAATCCAATCTCTAGCAAGTATGGATCTTTTGTAGCTCTATACAGGTATACAGCACTTTCTATCAACTCTAAAAAAACATTCAAAATTTGCCCAATTTTTACTTGAAAAATTAAAGATAATTGAATAAAGCAGCTATAATTTTTATGCTAAAAGTTAAAATTTACCAGTAAGAGGAACCATGTAACTATTTTCTAACCATTCATTTGATTTACCCAGTAGTGTCAACGTTAGGGGTAGGGGGAATGATAGATATAAGTAAAGTTGAAATTGAGATTTTGCTCATTTCAAACTAATTCCAATAAATGTTTCTATAGCTCTTAATCTGTATTAATTTTAAACTTCACCAAATATTTATAAAGCTTGTATTTTTTAAAATCTGTCTTTAAATTCAAAAACTATATTAAACATACCAGTATATATTTCATACACACAGAATTGCCTACTATTTAGCTACATGCATGCAGAGATGTTATGAATTCAGCACCAATATACCAGTATGCAGCAGGTCCTATGATTTCAGTCTCATCTCAACCGCTCGCCCAGTAGATTATTTTTTAATAGGTTAACTATTAATACATGTAGTACATGTGCCTAATGATAACTCATACATAAAGTTATGTACCTGGTCTTAATGGATATCCTTCCCTCCCTTTGTGTGCTTCATTCCTCGGAATGTTATAGTACTCCGGAGGAAATCCAAACTGTCTGGCCACTTGATGGAAATTATGCATGGTTTTCATGGCTTTATCTACATCACCTAACATACTCTAAACAACAAATAAAGCACATGTTATAGTTTCTTCACAATTCCCACCCACTTTGATCATTTTCAATGGTACACCCT
Organism: Tegillarca granosa; assembly: GCA_029721355.1. NCBI lineage: Eukaryota > Metazoa > Mollusca > Bivalvia > Arcoida > Arcidae > Tegillarca > Tegillarca granosa. The sequence goes on from JARBDR010000056.1 coordinate 9,751, forward strand.
GTCGTTCCTAGTCCATTTTTAGAACTTGGGTTGCTTAAGTTTGCTATTTTACGAAAACAAAACCCACCCTTTAGAGACTGCTCATATTTGAAAAAAAAAAAAAACAAAAACAAAAAAGAAACCTTTTGCAGAATAGTCACACAGGTAATTTTTTTATTGCTAACCAAAAAACCAATTTTTAGAACAGTTTCTTTTACCAGTATGTTTAATTGAGGTAATTTCATTTCTAGTTACAGAATTTACAATTTCAAGTTAATACACAGGCTAAATTATCAAAAGTGGAAGAAGATGAGCGGAACAGAAAAAAAAAGGAATTCTGGGGTTGAAAACAGAAATCTTGTACGTGTCTTGCAATGTAAAGATACACTTGAGCCCAATATTTATACTGTATGTAGAAACTTGCATATCAAATAAATTTTAACTAAAATATTTTGACAGGTACTTGCTTAGATTTTTCATTTTTGAAAATTTTTATAAATCATACCTTTAATTTTTATCAATAATTACCTGAACTCCAGGATAGTACCCATCTAATGAGGTGAACATAGGAAGAGTTATTCCTCCTTTCTTCATATTAGCCCACATATACCAGTCATCTCTCTTTAAATGTTTCTCGGCAGCTTCAGAATAAGCTACAAATAATAACTCATAGTGATATGTGAGCAGTTTTAATTTCAATCATAACAAGTGAGCAAGCTATGAAAAACAAAAGTTGAAAAATATAATAAGATCTCTACATGCAGGTTGTAATATGTTTGTTACAAATGTGTATCATATAGCAATGCCAGTAAGTAAGCTATTTTGGCATAAAAGTTGAAAAAACTAGATATGTTTCTTTGAAACAGATGTGTCATCTGACACTGCATAAAAATCAATCAAAGGAAAATAATTCAAAAACGGAACTAGAGTTGTGGTTCTTGTGCACTGCACTTCGAGTCATTGCCAGAAACATGTACACCAAGTTTGGAGTCATTTGAACATACTACACCAAAGTTATGCTCCGGATAAGAAATGCTCTATAAAAATCAATCAAAGGGAAATAATTCAAAAACGGAAAAAGATAGAGTTGTGGTTCTTATGCACTGCACTTTGAGTCATTGCCAGAAACATGCACACCAAGTTTGGAGTCATTTGAACGTACAACACCAATGTTATGCTCCATTGGAAATCCGGACGCTGCAGACACCGACGACGACAAAAGTAATCCCTTTATGTCGCCTAGTCAGGCGACACAATAAATTAAGTTGTTTTATTTTGGTGATTTTACAAAGCATCTGCATAATATTATATTAATAAAAAATTTTAAGAAATATAGAGTACAGCATAAAGAAAATTGGCTGACAGATGTAGTAAATAATATTAACTTTAGCACTTTAATTTGACTGTTTCATTAACCTGCCTTATTGTATGCAAATGTTCACTTCTTTTAATTTCCATACACTTACACTAACTGGCTAAAAGACTTAAAATTTGAATAAGTAGGTATTTTCATATTCATTTTAGTAGGTTTAACTCATTTGGTACAACACACATTCTCAATACAGTTAATGGTGAAATCAAACTTGGACTGTCAGTAATTTTTTAAACAGACTGAAAGCATGTTTAAAAGGGTAATCTTAGCATGTACATCAACTTGTTTACTGCAATATTAACCATTAATAATCGCAATGACCACAAGTTTGGCACTGTCTGTTATTCATTTATTATAAAAAGTTTTGTTTTTGAAAGTTATCTAAAACAAAAAGGCCTATAAGCAATTCTTACATGTATCAATTATTGTGATAAAGAAGAGATAGCAATTTTCTTTAGTGGACATGTCTTTATCAATAGATAAATGTGTGTGTGTGGGTGTGTGTGTTTGTCGTTGTTGTCATACCATGAAATTGTTCTAATAACTCTGGTATTTGAAACATGATGCCTCCTTTAGCCAGATATTCAAAATATGAATCAATCCCACCACCAATACCGGCATCCAGAGCTGTCCATTTTCCGGTACTTATATCAATGTGGTTCCCAACCTGTTTATCAGCAAAATAACCAAACAAAAAATAAAAACAACTTTAAATTAAAGAAAAGATGTTTGGTAAATGCATTTAAAATAATCTTTCTCATACATGTATTTTTATGTTGTTTTTTTTTTCCTGTTTACTAAAAAATTTTTAAGTGTCTTGGTATGAGAAAATAAATTTGAAAAAAAAATTCTGTATTTTTAAAAACATAACAATGTCACACACTACATAACCCAATTTTTTTTTTTTTTTTGTACCATATCAAACTGTTTTCTCCATAATTATGTTTATGTTATACTAATCCTTGTATAACCAATTTTAAGTTCTGCATTATGATTTATAAAGGCATTTATTGGGTAGTTCAGTAATATTACTTATTACAAAAATATGTTTTATTAAATGTGATATCCAACCTAGTTATATAAAACTGGTTTTATTAAAAGTGTTAACAAAATACTCCTTCCTCAGGTAGTTCTTTTTTGCCTGTAGCACTATCATATCATATCACTGTTAAATTTAGGAAGGACATTTTATTCATTGGACTGCTTATAAAAAAACAGGCCCAAAACATAGTAGAGCAGTTTTTGCCATTCTTTTATAATATCAGTTTAAAAATAATGGGGAAATATCGTTGATATTCTGCTTTTTCTTTTTTCTTTTTCTATTATTTTTTTTTAAATAAAAACTTGACAGTAACAGTTTTCAAAGATGTTGTGTATAGTTTCCAAAAATATACTATTGTATGAATGACAAAATACAAAACATTTAATTTCATATAAAATGGATCAGTATATATATATATATATATATATATATATATATATATATATATATATATATATATATATATATATATTTATATTTATTTATTTATTTTTTTTTTTTTTTTTGAAAATAAGTCTCCTACTTTTTAAGACCTAGGCCACAATGGACAAACTAACCTCCTCAGTTCTAGATTGAAGACTGGTAAATGTGTTGCGTAAAGCTTTAAGATATGTGCAAGCATTCTAGTTGCTAAATATAGAATACACCTTTTAATTGAAAATGACTAACTAGATAAACATTTCCAATAAAGCTAGACGTGGTGAGCTTTTTGGTTCTCATTTTTCAAAACCTTCTAATTTGCAAACATTTGTACTGATATAAGTGCCCTTACCAATCCTATATCTGATCGCCTTTCCCATAATGCTCTTAGTGCTCTCATTGCCACTTTTTCAAAAACTGGATCTCCAGTTAATCGACTGAGAGTACCAAACTCTATGATGAATGTTCCAACACCTGCAGTACAGGTTACAGTTGTCTCCCCTTTAGGTACTCCATATTTCAGATTTATAGTTCCATAAGGCATCCCAGTTGGAGTGTCAAATGCTGTAAAATATATATATATATATATACTGGTACATGTCTACAAATATAAACCTAACCAAGAACATCATAAGTAAAATTAATGATTCATTTATTCATTCATTCAATCTTTATTTCCCTCTTATGAAGATTATATAACATGTAATTAACATAAAATTATCTACATATAATGCATATTTTAAATTATAACCTTGTTTTTAAACATTTTAGAACAAGAGAACATAAATACATACAACGTAATTATATACTGTTTAATACATCAACATCTATATACACTTGCCGCTGCTTTTATGAAATTAAAACATATACTTAGGAAACTTTTTCGTTGTTCAGTATCTAATATTGTGTGGACTGGCTTTCCAAGTAAGCAACGTGTTAATTTTTCCTCATCGTACTGATACAATTCTGCTGCCAGGTTGATAAGTAATGTAAGTCAGTTACAATGTTGAACATGATATCTCTGAGTTTTTCCGTAACTGAACATGAGTACAAGACGTGAGACAAAAGGTCTTGGTGAGATTTTTTACAGTGCCTACACAGTAATGGTTCAGTCTCAAAAATGATTGAAAAAATGTCAAAAAAACAAAGTAAAAACAAGGTCATGCCTTCTGAAGTCAAAGGATATAATAAAACCAAACAGCTCATTTCATCAGTTTTCATTTAGTAAAAGATAAAACAATTTAACACATAAACTTTTGAAATTGGTCTATATTGTAAACCATTGTTATTTGCTAAAAAAAAAAAATTATAAAAACAACTGCATTTAAATTCATGTATATATTCAAAATTGCTAAAATGGTTGCAAAATCACTATGAGTAAAAGTATGTCATGAACTTGATAAGGTCAGTATATCATGGTTTCATGTTTAATCCAGTTCAAATACACATCAAAAATGAAAATCTGCATTGAAATACCTTCAGAAAGAGTTTAAATAGTAAGAAAAGACTGAGGAATAAGCATTGACTTTGAATTGATCCCATTCAAAAACCATTAATAGAAAAACTGGGAACCTGATGTCAATAACTTTCATATAGTCAGGATACAGCAATTAAAGCCAATTTTACAAAATTTTTAAATACAAAAGTGCATGACCTACCTACTAATTAATGGCAAAAAGTAAAAAAAAAAAAAAAAACTATAGACTACTACAAAAACTAGATACCCATCAGATTTTGCCTACAATAAGTGGTTTGGAAGAGAACATTTTTAAAAAATTTTGAGCCACTGTGATCCAGTGACTTACTTTTAGTTGCTTGGGGCTAAGGTTAACAAATTCATATGAATTCACTAAACCTAGATATATGTATGTTTCTGACCAAGATTCTCTGAAATCTGGAGTTTTGGAGAAGATGAAAAAGGTGTTAACAACCACATTATTAAGGAGGCAAATACACAGCTTTTGCCATGAGCTCATGCATGTGGCTTTTCAGAAAGGTGAGCAAAAAACCTGATTTTTTTATCAGCTTACTGTCTCATACTTACTTTAACTGGATCAAACATATTGCAAAATTTCAATGTATAAGAGGAAAATTTAGGAATTGTTTTTATGCCCTAGTCAAGATTTTTTAAATTAATATGTAAAGGTCATCATTAAAATTTATCTGCAACACTATCTGTAATAATTCCTTACCTGGTAAAAGTTTCCTACCAACAACATCAGCCATTCTTAAGAGGGGACCAGTGCATGGCCAGCCTGGTTCAAGGTCCATTCCAGCCTTTTTAGATAGCAAATGAGCTGATAGCAAACCTCCTAAAACTGAAAATATTATAAGACAATATGTCCATGAATTAAAAATATCTAAGAAAATGTAAATCATTTACTATTCTAGTTATGACAATTAAGCTTGTCACCTAGCCAGGGCATTCAGTATAAGAGGATTTTAAGAGGTTTTTCTCAAACCTGTTACAAAAAGACTTTTACTGGTAATAGTAATACTAGTATATATTTAATAAACATATAAATAAAAAATTAATTAATTAATGAAGCAGAACTAAAATAATCAGTCATATCTTTTATTTCAAGCTCACAATGACAGATGAAATTCACATATTTTACAATATAGGATTATTACGAGTTAGAATGTCATCTGTATATCTGTATGTGGCAATGAATGATTTGACGATAGTCTTCTCTCCAGAGAATTAAGAAGCTTCTGCATAATTTTTGCTTTAATGTGAATAAAAAACAAATTGGCAAGCAATAGTTCACAGTTTGTGCCCCTTGGTATACTGATTGACTGTTGGAATATGATAATGTAAAAACACTAGAAATATGTTGTCTATCAAGAGTTGATGTTAATTATTTTTGTAAGCAGTCTGTATGGGAGAGTACTTACTTCTTATATTTGTCTCAAATACAGAAGCATTAATGTCTATATCAAAATCCATCCCATTAACTAACATATTGGCAACTCTTCTGAATTCTGTATAATTCCCCATTACAGCTAATGTACTTAAACCATCTATTAAAGTCAGTGAAAAACTGCAAAAAATTAAGCAGAAACAATATGAAATTTAATTTTTGTTTTACTATAACAATATGAGTTAAAAGTTACATAAAGGTTAATTAACTCACAAATAATAATGGGTCAAAAAATAAAATAGACAGTTTGCTAAAATGTTGTAAAGTTCTTGGTTAAAAACTGTAGGAATACTCGTGAAACAAGATACTCTGTTTAAAAGATTACTAAACAACAACTAAGTTCAAAAGTCTGGTAATTAGAGGTAAAAATTTGAAATAATCTCATAAATTCTGGTGCATCTCTGAGATGTTGAAATTTCATTGTGCAAATATTTTCACATGAGAAATGACAAAATATTGAAGGGGTTAATTGTGCAATGATCTGGTTTTCCATCCAGAAAGTAGTCTTGAACTCTTTTACTGTAACTGGGATATGTGGTCTGATTATTGTATAAGTTCTGGCTTAATATAATATTACAACCTTCCATTCTTTGACATACAGAAATCTTAACCAGAGGTCTAATATTTTTTGTCTAGAACAAGCTTTATTCTTTTTCTCCAACATTAAATATGCAATTATGTCATTTTCTCCCTCTCTCTTTTTTGGGGTTCAAATTATTAGTACCTCCGAGAAATAAGGTCAATTTTGGATTGTCTTAAAATGATGGCACAATTAAAAACATATTATGTACTTTGTCTTGAACAGTAAGCAAAAATAAAAAAAAATCTTACATGATTAAAACTTGTAACTTTTGATACCATTGTATTATCTACACTAGGATATTAAGCATTGTAAAAGGGTAAAATTACAGGTAACTAGTTTAAATAAGAATACCCTACCTTCCCCATGTATCATGTCCATCACAAGTTAAAGGTCTTAATTCATCGTATGGATAAGCATATTTAATATAACCATCATAGGCATGATGAAACATCTCAACAACTCTTTGTCTACAAGTAAAATAATAATCATATAGATGTTAAAGACAAAACATATATAGTTACAGTAAATAAAAAAGAGTTTTATTAGTTGTCAAAATAAAAAAAACCTTTGAATTTCATATTACATGCATTCAGTTTTAACTAGAATATGTCTCAAATTCTAAACCGGAAAATATTGCATTTCTAAGTGTCACAAAAAATATTCAATGTAATTAATATTATAATCATTTGTCAGGTTTCCTTGATAACACTATAAACATGATAAACATGTAAAAAGTCTGGTCAGCTTCATTTGTACAACACCAATAATAAGGTCCCAGTGCAACCCTGCAATTTTCCTCCTATTACCGTAGTTTAGTAGTCAATGTTGCCCTCAAAAGGGGATATCCTGAGTAATATACATGAAATAAAAAAATGATATATGACATTATTTCTATGTGATGCCTTTAAATCAGGTTTCCATAACGTGACAAAAAATAATTAACTATATATTTTGGTGTCAAAAAATAATTAACTCTATATTTTATGTTCACAATGAATTACAGACAGTTCGCCCCTTTGCATTTCCGCCCCATGCCGTTCTGCCCCAACTTTTTTATTTTCCGCCCCAACTGTTTTTTCCGCCCCAATAATGTTTCTGCCCCGAATTTTTCCGCCCCATTACATAACATATTACCGTTCCGCCCCAATATCTTTACTTTCCGCCCCAGCAGATTTTTGCCCTAATTGATATATACAGTAAGGAATTCCGGCATAAAGCAATAAGAAACAAAACAAAGGGAAATTTTCTGATTATATTGCGTACGTTTAACAAGTATACCACAAAAACGTAAACGAGAATGGACTTAATAAGAGATGGGCACATCATACCTTGTCGGATACGTTAGATCATTCTATGATAAATCCAATGATCGGGAAAATGAATGTGACCGATGAAAAACAAAACAAGAACAACATTATTTTATCTAAATATTTATATATCAATTCAATATTTTACACGTTATATATATTTAAACAAAATGAAGAAATTCCGTGAAATAGAGGGTTACATTTTTATGACCGTTTTCTGTTTTCAATGCATTTAATTGGTCGAAAAGTTCAGCCGGGGACCATGTACAAAATATAAACACAATATGCACATGTAATTATTAATTGTCAAATTAAACAAAAGATGATCAACAACATGTATTCTGATAATATCACAGTGGGTTCATCACAGTTATATCATTTATTCCACTACGTCAGAATTCACACAATACATCTACTTCTGTTATATAATTTAATACCACAGATATCACATGAATGTTACGCTACTGAGAAACTAATTGACGGGTCCATGAACTTTTGCAACCTCTCTCACTAATCTACCAGTGTTGATATCGCCCCTATTAAAAGAGTCCCACAGACTGAAAAACTTGGCTTGTACCTCCCGTGTTCTCCTTCTCTGCAGTCGGCTGAGAACTCCATCGCATATCATCTGTCTCTGAATTGGTAGCTTAGACGCCTCCTGAAAGAGCTCAGGAATCAACACATAGAATGGTGGACTGCCATTTCTTGCCACGCTATTGAGTCTACGATGCCACCCGTCACAGTCATTGTTAGTCCTTATAGCACACATAAATATGTTCCAGGCAGCGATTGGAAGTTTCGGATTAGCCACATATCTGTTCTCGAAATATCTGATTAAACGGAGAAGAACATCTGAGTTGGAATCTTGCGCCCGCTGACTTATCTGTTGAAATGTAGGTTGAACATGCTCCACGGGAATAAAAGGCAGTGCCATCAATAATCGGACAAACTTATACACGGAAACTTTCTCGCAATAATGTGTCTGAAAATATAATAAAGTGCCTCATTTATTATCTTGAAAACGTAATAACCTACATCATAATACATAATACATAATAGTAAGCTACAAGAGTATACTTCTAATTCTTTCCTCTATCAATAGAAACCTTTTATGTTTATGAGTTTAAATTTCAAAATATGAATTTATAATCTTTTTTTTTATCGTCCACATTCAACACAACTAATATCATTTAATATTGTTGTCCACATCCACACTGATATGTATTGAAATATAAAACAAACAATGCATACCTGAAGGCCCAAGTTCTGGACCTGTCTCCACACGGCTTGGGTCCAGTGGAAATTGCACCCTCTTATCATGATGCCTGGAATGGTTTCTCTCAAGGACTTCCATATGGCAGCTTCAAAGTCGGCGAAAGCTGTCTGGACGGTTGCGCGTCTTGGTAACAGTTCTAAAACGGCCTGGAGAACCTAAAACATTAAATCACAAGAAATATTATATACAAAAGATACAAAGATACAAAATACTAATAAAAAGAAATAATAATAATTTCTCAAACAAGCCTTCTAATTGGCCAAAGCAAAAACATGTTGTAGGAAAAAGCTACCAATTATCATTATACATGTGTTTTTTATGTATATATAAAAATAAAATTATACAGTTACACACTTACCTGATTGTAGTCAGAGGTAAGTCGTCTAGACATTAGGCAAAACAGGAGAGGTGTTACGAAAATAAGCTCGATTTCCGTAACAATTTCGCAAGTGGATGCCGAATTTATAGTAGTTGGTTTTTAAATATTTCTTTTTCCATCGTTATGGAGAAAATAAACATTTTTATCTGCTTTTGCGATTTCTTAAAAAGAAATGTAAAAAGGATGTTATTCTACACTCAACAGTAGAACTTTTACAAAAATCACATTGCGGGTTTACTGTAGTTTAAAGTGAATTATATAATTATTGATGTTTTGTCACCAGGCTGTATATTGCATTATCAATTATATTTTTAATTCTTAAATCTTACCCGAGTTGCAGGTTCGATGCTGCCATCTGCGACAATCATCGCACGACAAGGCTTCCTGGCGATGTCTTACTTTCACGCCGCACACAACACAATCTTCTTCCCCAGACATTGTGGATTTGGTACCCATCAATGTTACATTTCTTTATACCTTGCGAAAGATAACTTACTCCTTATGTTCATTGGTCATTCCAGTTTTTGTGTTTTTAGATAAAATTATTGTTTTCAAAAGAAATTTAATTTCTTCGGACGTTATAAAAGGATGCATGCCGCGGATGTTTTTGTACAAAAAGCCATCCAGCACCAACGTGTTATTTTATAATAACTTTACGTTTTTGATGAACCGAAGCAGTTGTGATTCTTAATCGCTTCTGTTTACTCAGTTTTCTTCCAGTGTGCGGCAGACATCAATAATCTGTGTACTCAAGACATTCGGCAAACCGTTAACAATGCACACCTCTTTAACAATTATTATGTTAATTGTAGTTATATTTTCAGTTTTTATCTCAAGAATTCTTTTAATCGTTATCAAAGCAATTTCAAATGAAAAGACAGACATCAATAATTCCATAGTTTTTGTTAACAATTAAGTTTGTTTCTATAATAATTCTATAATCTGATATTACTAGTAAATATTAATTGGGGCGGAATGGATGATGTGAATGGGGGCGGAAAAATAATTGGGGCGGAAACAATTGGGGTGGAAGAATGGGTTGGGGAGGAAGGAAAAAAAGTTGGGGCAGAACGACATGGGGCGGAATTGTAATGGGGCGAAACGTCCAGCACCCGTTCACAATAATGTTGAATCTTTGCCTATCATTGATGACTGTAAAATTAAATGATATTTAGATACCAAGATAATTTATTATCAACAAATTCACAAAGTATTTTAATGTGTGTGAATTTGTCATCAGATATCATTCCTTTAAAAAATGGAAGATTTATCAATATAGATTTTAGAGATATTTGACAGAAAGAGATCCTTAAAGTTTTACATGTATATATAGTATATAAGTATTTATCATTTTGACCTAGCATGATAAGTACATATTTATCACAGGTAACAGATGAACATTTGGTAAAACACAAACTTAAAAAGGACAAAAATAGAAAGTTATTCATTAGGTTTAAAAGTGGGTATGTGAGGTCCCCCCCCCCCTTCAGATTTTTGCAGACGACGCAAATGTAAATGGCAATTTTTCATTGTAAAAATAATTTTAGGCATTCAAATCTAATTAAAAATTTAAACCTGTATTTGGGAATGTCTTTCTCTTTTACTCTTTGACAGTCAATTATGCAATTTAGAGCCAGCGACAGCAAAATCAACAATCGAGTGACACGTTCAATGGAGGTCGCCATGTTTCAATCGATAATGCTTCCGGTACCTGAGACTTCCTCTTCCGGTTAGCCATTATCAAGTTTGGCAAGTGAGTGATACCATAGACCAAAATCCCAGTCAATCGTAAAAGTTCTCTAGATAGATTCAATCTTTTTCGTTGTTATTGAAAAATAAATAAATTTTCATCAGATCCATGCGTGTTTTAGACATTCACAGAAAAGAAACATGCTTGTTAATGCACATCGAAACCTCACGCTTGTTTAAAGCTGATCTGTTATGAACCATAATATTTACATTTTTTTGTTTTCTCTTTTCGATTTCAAATGTCAATAAATTTTCCGATTTACAGAAATGAAATTATAATATTTGCCTGTGTTCTAGTCATTATAAAGTCATTTTGTGTCTAATTTTGCATTTCGTGTGAAATGTTCTGTCACGATTCACGGTGAGCTTGTATTTATTGATAATTCCCCTTTTCTGACAAATACCCTCTTTCTGACCAAAACCCTGGAAGAAATATTTCTTCAAGGGTTTTGGTCAGAAAGAGGGTATTTGTCAGAAAAAGGGAATAATCAATTAATACAAGCCCCTGTGTGTGACGAGCTTCTAGTCCTTGTATATAATCTACGGAGAGCGCCAGCAATATTGCTATTACTATAGTCATTTTGCCACTAATTGTAATTTGAAAATAATATTTTAATGGAATACCAATGAAGTTATATTTTAATGGAATACCAATGAAGTTATAATTTTGCAATATTTATAATGGGTATGTAAAAAGAAAAAGCAAAAAAAAGTCTTGTGTCAGAAGTTGTTTCACTAGACAGAACCTTATATTGTTATTAATGTCAGTTTTGTCACTTTTTTCCAGAAAATCTGACATCATCTTAAAGCAACCAATACAAGCTTTGAGGGACCACATTTATTTGTGGTTTCATATACATGATATCTAAATAGCTAGATTTGTGAGCTTGCATCAAATGAATATCACTGTGCACTCTATAATACTATATCAAACTGACCAAATCTCATTATAATTTGTTCATATTTTTACTCCTAGGATGTTGATGCCTAAAAAGAATAGAGTGGCTATTTTTGAATATTTATTCAAAGAAGGAGTACTTGTTGCAAAACAAGATTTCACTGCTCCAAAACATCCAGATATTGATGTCCCAAACCTTCATGTTATCAAGGCATTGACAGTAAGTATTCTGAAGTATCCTGATGTTCAATGGCCAATAATACAGATGTAAGTTACAGTAACCCTTGGTTTACGGTAGGCCTATCGCTGTATGGAATTACAAGTGGTGGTATTTGGTCCTGCATGCTCTCATTTTATTCAGAAACGTTGGCGGCGATCAAAAGAGATTTTTAATTAAAATGTGATGACAAATTAATAAAAAAAATTGTTTAATTAAAAAATAAATACAGTTTTTTTAATAGTCTAAGACCCCAAGGCTTGCTTTGTTGAACCGATAAAAATGTAAACACACTCGGTACGCTATGTAGTCAAATCACTGTTACACTCTTAAATGTTTGATTAACTGGACAATCCTTTTGAAGTCTTCTCATTACCAGTAAATCGTCTCTTTGTTTCCAGAATCTAATTATCAGTATTTAGCGATCGTTGAGTAAGATTACCTTCACATACACACATGCTCAGTCAACCAGATCGATAAAATTGACCTGATTTCAAGGTATTCAAGATGGCGGACTCAGTAAAAAAAAACTCGGTGCTACGATAAAATGTCATTAGATTTATTTATGTAAAATTTAAGCGTCGCAAAATGAATTTTTTTGTTGCAGATGTAAAAAAAAGTATCGCAAATTTCGATTTTTGCGATCGACAGCGCGAGCCCTGCAATTCAAGAGGTAACCATTGAAGTTAGTTTTCTGAATTTATAGGGAAATTTGTACTTAGTTTCAGTAACAATGTTAAACATACAGATATATGTATGCAGACATATGACATGTTGTAATTTTGTTTCTTTGTAGTCACTAAAATCACAAGGCTATGTACGTGAACAGTTTGCCTGGAGACATTATTACTGGTATCTTACCAATGAAGGTATCCAGTATTTGAGAGATTATTTACACTTGCCTGCAGAAATTGTACCAGCAACTCTGAAACGACAGACAAGACCAGAAACATCAAGAGCTAAACCCAGAGGTTAGTTGAAGTGTGTCCAAAACTTTATTGTGAACTTCCATGGCCATATTTACTTGAGTCAAGCAGAGACTTATCAATAAAAGTGCCTTACAAATCATTTCATAATCCAATTAAATTTACTGGACTCTCTAACGATTGGGCACCAGTCAGTCTTGGGACATTAACATTTTCTTCCTTTTTTTTCCTTGGATGCATTGAAGCAATTTGAAGTAACATGAGAAAAACTTGCCCAAGGATATGAAAGCTAATTTGGGGACATACTACTCATTCTGAAACATTATGATAGATCTGCTGTACAATTTTACTCCTGGTAACACCATTGTTCTTTATTTTTCTGAGGTTTCTTAGGTAATGGTGATGTTACTGCAACTTTATTTTTTCCAATCATTTCTTAAACTGTTAAATTGGTTGACATGAATTGTAAATCAGATACAACATTTGTTTTTATTTTTAATTGATTTATTTATGTTATATATCTCTTTATTTATTTATTTTGAAAAATTAGAATACTGATAATTAAAATAAGTTTTTGTGACATGTAGAATTGAAATTATAAAGTATTTTTTGAGGCATTGCATTATGAATAGGTTATTTCAGACATTTTGGAATTCAAATTTAAAAGCTAACATCCACTGTGTTTACTATTGCTCACATTTTATCCCGACCAAGTAAATGCTTCAGCATTTATATTTATGTGATTTAAATACTACTCGGATGATTGTTCAGACCCATTGGGCCTCTTTTCTCATTATAATGACAGGTTTCAGAATTTAATCCAGTTACACAGCATGAGAACTCAACTTTTTATTCTGACCCTTTATGTAATACAGTGCTCCCTCGCCCTATCGCCCCCCGATTTATCGCCAACCTTGCTTATCGCCAAGATTTACGTTTGTCCCGTTTTCCTGCTATATAATTCCCCCGTTAAAATGCCAAATTCAGCTATCGCCATCCGCCACATGTTTTCAGGTATAAAAGTCCATAAATTCGTCAAATTTCATTCGATAGTACCGATATTCTTTAGGTAATGATTGTGCAAACAGATTAAGAGTTAATTACTGACCGGTGTACTTTATTTACTTATAAATTTATATCCTGGTGTTTTATAACTGGATTAATACCCACACAGGTAAGTGTTGATTAAATACGACTTACTATCAGGGAATTCGTTAACATCGACAATGAAATTCAAACCAATGAGGATGTATCGGATGAAAGTATCTTAGAGTCCGTCCAGGACATGTCGGAATCTAATGACGATACTGATGACGACAATGATGATATCGAGGAAACGCAGCCATCGTTTACTGACGTTACAAAATGTTTGACAACTGTTATTAAATTTTTTGAGATGGAGGACAGCACTACAGAATCGGACATATCCAAATTATTTTATTACAAGGATCAAGTCAATAGAATTAAAGTAAAACGTGCGAAGCAGGTAACCCTTGACCAGTTTTTCAAGAAACATTAGTAGACTTTAAGTATTTCTAGTGTGTATTTCCTTGGATAGAAAGTAATTAATGTTGGAATTATGTGTAAAAAAAAGTTACTTTTTGGTATATAGCAGTTTTAAATAACAGTTTTTGACAGTAACAGTATGATTTTATTTGGGAATTAACTACGTATATAAGGTTAGCATTTACTTCTTTATATTTTATTATAGCGGAACCAACTTGCTGGGCAACTTCCGGTTTCCGGTCACCCCACTTTATCGCCAAACTCGGTATACCGCCAAATTTCATTGTGTGCAAAAGGCGGCGGTATAACGAGGGAGCACTGTATTTCTAAATTTTCTTACAAGCTTTCATGGAATTCAGACTGGTTAGAATTTGAGGCAATTTCAGACACTGTCATTAGTTGTTTGGGGATATTGCTAAGGTGTATACTATAACTACCTTACTGTGATAAGGTTAGTAGAAATTACCTTGTTAAATGATGAAACATATTTACAGAATTTGTTTTTATCTAGCATTTAATTTTTTTCAGGTCCTGATATGCCACAAAGAGGACCAGGAGCTTCAGATAGAGCAGAATACAGAAGGGCTGCACGTTAGTATTTCTATTTGGTCTAAGTCTCAGTTGTCCATTCGTCAAACAATTGCTTCAAACTACTTCTTCTCAGAAACGTCTGGTCACATTTTGATCAAACTTGGTCAAAAGCATCTATAGAACATTGCCTTTTAGATTTGTGTTTTTGGTTGCCAAAGCTACAAATGTAGGTCACATTGACCTACATAGTTGAAAACCTAAAAAAAAAAAAAAATCTTCTCCAAAACCACTTCACTGAAATAAAATCTGATGTGATATTTGGCATCTAAAGCATCTTATATACCAAGTTTGTGAATTTCAATAATTTTTGTGAAAAATTAGGTTACGCGTTTTTGCATTTATTTTTTATACATTGTAAATAGTACTTTTTTACCAAAATTACAATAATGAATAAATTCTTTTTCCAAACATCATTTTCTTGCATGAAGAAACATATGTTTGACAATTTTCATTAGTGATGTTGCGATTATCGCTGATAATCGATTGTCAGTCGTTGTCAGGGCAGCGATCCTTATAATCAATCACAAGATAAATAATTGATCATCACCGACATCGGCGAGTAGTTTCCGGATTGCAGTCAAGTCCGTTTCCTTTCCAGTGCTTGCTACTAAAGACAACAATGGCGGACGAGGATCGGATAATACATTGTATCCAGACAACTATCAGTCTATCAGGGCAAGGAGCTATCTAGCCTTTAACTTACAATCACAAAGCAAGAACACTTGGCTTTTACAATAAAAGTATTTATATCCAGTCTTATTTGTTTCTGAATACTGATGTACAGTTACTAAGCATATTCCGATTATTATCGATTATTTGATCGATTATGCCTCTCTGATTATCGATTATAATTTTGTGTCTGAATGGACATCACTAATTTTCATGAAATTATGTAAAATATTGGTCACTTTTTTCGACCTTTTTCATTTTCAATTCTAGCAATATTGTCACATTATACACATGTACATTATTTTTCAGCTGGAGGTGGTGGTGATAAGAAGGCTGATGTTGGAGCTGGAGCTGAACCAAGCTTCCAGTTTGTAAGTTAACATTGTTGATATTCTTTACTATTCAAAACATAGTATTTAGAATGAGTTTCCCTTAAAATTTCGCATAATTTTCAGGGAGGTCACACCTAAAATTTGTATCGTAGACAAAAGAAGCTGAAAGCTTATCTTTTACCATACATTTTGGATGTAAATAAGGAATGCCATGCACTTGATTTTTGTGAGTCAGGCGACATATAGGGATTACTTTTGTCGGCGGCGGCGGCGTCTGCGGTGTCCGGATTTCCTTGTCCATAGCAAAACATTGGTTTTGTACATTCAAATGACTCCAAACTTGGTGTGCATGTTTCTGGCAATGACCCGAAGTGCAGTGCACAAGAACCGCAACTCTATCTTTTTTCGTTTTTGAATTATTTCCCTTTGATGATTTTTATAGAGCATTTCTTGTCCGGAGCATAACGTTGGTGTAGTATGTTCAAATAACTCCAAACTTGGTGTACATGTTTCTGGCAATGACTCGAAGTGCAGTGCACAAGAACCACAACTCTATCTTGTTCCATTTTTGAATTATTTCCCTTTGATTGATTTTTATGCAGTGTCAGGCGACACATCTGTTTCAAAGAAACATATCTAGTTTTGAATGTAGCTTTTCAACTTCTGTAAATTTTACCTCAAATAATTAAAATCACTTTGGAATAGTAATTGGTGTATTTTCTTACCATTACTGAATTGCTGTGTATTCCTAAGTTTTTAACTTGGAAACATTTTATTAATCCATTGTCTCAATTTCTCTCTTGTACCTCAATTTTCATTATGTCAAATTAGTCTGTTATTTGAATAGACATGTACAGTATAACCTAGTATAGAGTCCACCTCTATATGAAGTCCACCTGTATATAGCAACCAGCCTGAAAAATTCCCAATGGATTTTACTAAAAAATGACCCTCTATATAAAGTATGTCAATTAAGTCCACCCATTTTAGTCCCAAATGGTTCTTGAACCTGTCTTTTAAAGTACACTATTTTATTGTCATTTTTGAAATTTTATAATTTATATTTATAAATATATAAACTTTGTAAAAACTTATCAGCCAAGTATTTTTTATTCAGATTTACATGTATGAATATTGGCAATATATAATTTCAAATAAATCTTTGATCACTGCATATATGTATGTAACTTGCAGAGTTTTACAATCAAATGTTGTTAAAAAAAAAAATATAATTTTGGCTGATCAACCGTTAAAAAATAATATACAAAGTTATCATTCTAATGTCAACAACTGAAACATAAGATATAAAGGTAAAAATACTGGGGGTTATTTACATGTATAATGCTGTACCCTGTATTTACAATGTTTTAATAAGTGACACCTTTACTACCTAAGACAAAAAGACATCATAACTTTAACAAAATCAGGTGTACAGTTCAACAAAATTAAAATTATTTTTCAATATATTATTTTGAAAAAAAAAACGTGTTTTTGAAAAATAATAAAATTAATTTATAAATATAGGTGACATTTTATATTAATTCCACCTTTTAATTAAGTCCACTTGCTCAGTCCCCTGAATGGTCTTTATACACAGGTTATACTGTACAATTATGTAAAGGAATAAAGTGAATTTGTCTCAATTAAAGGTGTAACTTGTGCTTAAAATGCTGTAGTAAAAATGTTTAAAAAGTAAACTTAACAGAAACATATATTAAATGCAAATCAAAATCTATACATCTACAAGGTCATTAAAAGAAAGTCAGGAATTAAAAGACTATTTTCTCCTGTTGGGTTTATGTGGGAAGTGCATAATTAGTAAATTGCTGATGCAATAATGGGAAATGCAGGTATGTTTTATGTAGATTAAGAACCTTTGTTTAGTATCTAAACATTTTATTTGGATTCTTTACATTTTCAGAGAGGTGGGTTTGGCAGAGGTGGTGGTGGATTTGGTCGTGGACGTCCACAACAGCAGCAAGAATAAATAGACTATTTTGTACATAGCTGAAAATAAAAAAAAAAGTGATTTAAATTGATTTATTAGTTCAATTGTCTTGGAAAAGCAAGCTGTATTAATCTTTAAATTTATGATTAGTACATGAAGATTTAGTGAAAGAATCAAAAAGAATCAGAATAGGCATATGTAGAAAAAATACATGTATATATAATAATGTTATCAATAGAAATCCCAGATAGCTAGCTTTCTGTATGGATGCATTTTATAGAGGTCCATATATATATATATATATATATATATATATATATATATATATATATATATATATATATATATATAGTGTGTGTGTGTGTGTGTGTGTGTGTGTTAGCATACTTGTGCCATGGGTAAACTATAGTCCTTAGCAAGTTGTTTTGGCAAGCTAAAAATAGCCCTAGTTACATCTAATATAGATTTAAAGAAATGATTGAGATGGAAAACTTCGTTTAAAGCTGCATTAAGTTTTCCAAAGAAAAAATTAAAACAGTGCTAATCTAATTAATGATGTTCCTAATGAACAATGTTACATTTGGTTCAACGATAAAAACAAATAAATACAGAAATTACAGTATTTACCCAGCGAGATGCAGCATTTGGGATCTAATATTAGAACATGGTTACGTCATCAAAACCCGGGTCATTTAAACACAACCTTTAAAAAGGTGAAATACGATAAATTAAACACACGTTGAATTTGTCATTTGTGACTTAGTAAGGGATACATAACACCATTTCAAATACATCTGGATATTAATGAAGGACAATTAATGTAATCAGTCGTGTTTCACCTTCGATTCTAGGGTTTTTCCGTACATCCCTGTGCATGATCCAAGCTCATAATTACCATCGTAAAACATTGACCAACCGGTCAGAGGATTCCGTTTATTTACAGCTAAAAGAAATGAAATTTTAGAAAATTGATGTCATGGATCCTGGTTAGAAGATATCTATTTTTAAAAAAATATATTTTTAGAAAATAAAAGTAAGGAACACATAACACCATTGCGAATACATTTGGATATTAATGACAATGTAATTTGGATATTGATGACAATGTAATTTGTTGGGTTTCACTTTTAATTTATTGGAGTTTCCGTACATCCGTGCGCATGCTCCCGGCTCATAATTCAATCATCGATAAACATTGACCAACCGGTTAGATGATTCCGTTTATTGACAGCTGAAAGGAATGTAATTTTAGAAAATGAATCTCGCGGATCGTGATTAAAAGTTAACTATTTTAAAAAAATATTTTTAGAATACCAAAAACATTTCAGGAAATTGAAAAACTTAATGCAGCTTTAACTGCTAGTTGTAAGTTTTATTTGCCATATTTCGAGACCAGCTACCAAATGTTAAGATGCAGTTTGAGAAATTTAAATTTAAGACGTATTTATTTTTCGGTTAGTTGGTTATAATATTGTCGCATCAGCAGTTTTTCAGCTGTTCACAATGAGAACAAGATAGTTTATGTATTAATCTAAGAACAAGTTCATGTATGCATGTTATGTGCGGGTGTGTATTATGGTCTGCCTTGAATTGGTGTGCACTCGATGTCACTTTGTTAAGGGTGCTAGCTCACTGAGTCGGTATGCCACAGACAAGCATAACACTTTCATCCAGTTCATTTTCCGGGCACTGGGTTAACAAGTTCATATCCTGTCCTCTTTTTGCTTAGCGACAGAAGCAGCATCTCAAATTTTAAGTCTATGTATGACCTAGCTGGGGTAAGAGCCCACGACCTCCCGCTCTACCACAGAGGCGGTCTAATTTTCAGTTGTTTAACCCAGTGAATGGTCCTTCATCTGGTCCAAATGACTATGAAACCGGGTATATATCCTTTACTACTTGTTGAGTATGATCATCTCGGTGGCTAGAAAATTAGTAAAATGTGGGTTTAATCCAGTCTGGTCATACAAAACTTAAAGTTTGAGACACTGCTGCTTTTCCTGGTATTCTGCATTAACTAGACAGATTATTGACTGGTTCACGTGGTGCCAGAATGTCTGCAATATACTGGGCTAGCTCACTAAATTTGTTCCAAATGCATGCTAGCACTGGGTAGACTATAAAATGCTCATTTCACACATACATCAACATGATCAGATTCCTCCTGAAAGATTACAAAAGTTTTATAACTGTTGGAATAGCTGATAAATTGCTGATGTCTTGTTGAACATATCAGCAAACCAACTCGTTTTGCAATAACAGATTAGTGCTACATTTTAATGTATAGATGAGCTTATGCTTTATTAAGTACAGCATGTCAACGCAACGTGCCAATTACATAATCTTCCCTTATTTTTTCTATAAAGGATATCGACATAATAGGAAAATCAATGAAATTCTAAGGTTTTGATTTGGTTTTGTATCGATCTGGATACTTATACATATATTAATGTGAAATATAGAAAAGTAAAAAAGTACCTAACTGAAAGATTTATGTGAAAGTTCTGACAAGAGTTTCTATGTCATAAAATACTTATATATAGATCTTGAGAGAGCATTGGGGATACGACTGCATTAAATTGCTGTCATTGTTTATCATGTATGCCGTCAACATTAAAAGTTAAAAAAATATTGAACAATAAAGTATACCTGAAGTTTAGACCAGAAAACGCTCGGCCCTATTAAATTTCTGTAAACCGCTCTTTTATGGTCCAGATATAGACAGGTCTAAGCCATAGCATTCACATTATTTCTAAATGGAACAAACTTAAATGCAACAAATAGAAAGTATCCAAGAATAACAGGTGCCCATCAGTGAATTTTCTAGCGACTATTGTCCAGAATAAAAGGATTCTCCACCTTACCATGTCACCATTGTGATTAAATACCACTAAACATTGCAAATTGAATTGCATGTTACAAACTCGTGATCTATATCTAATGGTAATAAATTGCACCTTCAAGTTCAGGAATTATCACTTTATTAGTTTTATTTTATCGTCCTAAATACCGGGGTATACAATACAATTTTCTTTTTAATGTATAAGAAAAAAATAATGATGATGATGCTGGAACAAGAGATAATCTCTTTTATTAATCCATCTCCTACTTTATTAATTATTGATATAAATATGGTCGATAAACAACTTACAGTAAAGAAAAGAAGTAGCTTAAGATGAATGGATTAGAAAAGAAACGAAAAGAACAGCTTAAGATACAGACAATCAGAAGACAACTAAATAACAAAATGCAATGGCATATAAGTACTATATAATAATAATAATATTATTTTTTCTTCCATTAACCAAACAAACTGACAAAAGTCAAAGACACTTGCAAATCGACAAATGATCGAGTCGTTTCCTTCTTACCCAAGGTATTATCACTTTGAACACTGGGTAACTTCAATGGACCAAGAAATACAAGTTATAGATTTTAAATATTGGATTAGCTTGAAAATGTTTGGAATTTATGATACTGTGTATTGTAATCCCAGTTTCACATCAACATCACAAGATTGGTGATAGATTTAAATCATGTTTGTTCTTGCTCAGCCATGCTTTTCGCATTTGATCATGTTTATGGAAAAAAGGAAAAGGGAGTTAAAAAGACCAAAGCATTTGGACCTTTTTAAAAAGCTCATCTACGTGGGTACGGGATATAACGACACAATCGTATCTAGAGGAGTGTTTTACAGCCATCTTTATAACAGAGAACATCAGTGACTGATGGTAAGGACTATAATTGGTAAGATACCGTTTAATACTCATTCAAAGAACAATAATCAAACAATTATACGGTTGTTTAAAGCATTAATCACACACAATAAGTATCATTGGTTATACTAGAGGTTATAAAATCTAAAAGGACATTTGGTTGATTGGATATACCTAAATCAAGTTTAAAGACCTAAATCATTTTGGGCCAAATTCCACGTTTTACTACTCACAGTTTTATTACATGCAACTTAAATATTTCTTGTTCACTTTATGTTGTCCATTAGGGGTTCAGTAAAGCCTCACAATATTAAAAATAAGGTGATATTATCCGACAGACGTGTCATGTGCTACTTTTAAATTGTATTATTTCATAAAAATTCAAAACTTTTGATTTGACATTTTTAATTAAATAATGAATATTTTGATTTTATTATTACTTTAAGTAACTTATTTTCTACAGTTAATCTTTTTTTTTCATTAATTGCATTATTTGTATAAAGATTTATTCAATAAGCGTTTAACGTAACAAGTCAGCTTTAGATTGAGTGGCACCTCGAGATTACTCATTCTATATTTTTCGGCATTTTTTTTTTTTTTTTTTTTTTTTTTTGGATATTGTTAAACAACTAAAGGATAATCAAAGGACGTAAATAACACTTATATCGACCAGCTTAACTTAATATTTTTTTTTTTCATGGCGATCCTCGCAGGTAATACCTAGCGACAATATTGTTTAGTCGCGTAATTTGATTGGATAGCCACATTTCTTCTGTGATTTAATTGGTTAAAAGTTATTTTCGATTTCCATGTAAACTAAATTTTGGCACTGCTTCGGCATTATAGTCGGAGCCCGGCTTAGTGACTGAAGTTTTTAATTAAAACGGAAAGCCATTTGTTTCGTAATATTTTTATACATTCGCAACTTGGTGTGCATTTTGGACATTATACGGAATAACCCTTATTTGTTGTATTTAACATATTATTTGTTATCAGAAGTCCATGAATTACTAAGTAATTCATGGACTTCTGTTGTTATATATATATATCTATATATATATATATATATATATATATATATATATATATATATATATATATATATATATATATATATATATATATTATGTTGGACAATATACACAATACAACACAGTGAACTTTATCTTGGACTTCTAGTTTTATTTAACTACAACTACAGACTACCAGCTAATTACCCCCCAAAACAACAAAATACGGACTAAAAGATATTTACTTTTTTATTTAATTTATTTACTTAAATTGTCATGTGCTACTTTTAAATTGTATTATTTCATAAAAATTCAAAAGTAGCACATGACAGACGTGTTAACACAACTGCCCCTTTGTAATCAATATGATCAAATTGGAATGTTTAACAATTTTTACAGCATGTTTACTGATTTTGTCATGTGTTAATCTGATTAAGGTTTTATATTCTTTGTTAATCAAAATAAACATCTAGAAATGATCAGATCATTGCAGTATGCTGAACTTTATCACGTGTTTGTTGTTCAACATACTGTTTCATGAAAATCTGAACAAGATACCGTCTAGAACTATGGACAAATAAAGATTATAGTATGCTAGTTATTTAAATCTTGTGATCATGAACTTATACACAGTAATTCTACAAAAACATGCAGAACAGCTTTTGTCAAAATCTTATCATATAAGATTGAATGATTGATTAAATGAGGTTTTATGTCCCAGTCAAGAATTAGAAACAATGAGTAAAACTTACAAAAGATACTCCGCCAAGCAATATTTTATGGTAACTTGAATGACTAAAGGTTATACATATGATTAAAAACCATTTCTATGTTAAAACCTTATAATTTGATTGAGGTAAAATGTCAAGGTAATATAGAGGTTATGAATGTACGTGACATTTTGGCTTAGCAATATTAACATACCGACAAAATATGGTATGCCTATGATGAAGAACAAGACAGTTATGTGTTGAAAAAACATAATTTTAAACTTAAGATCAAGGGTCAATGTCATAGTCACGATGATACAACCCATGTGCCAAATGTGGTATGCTAAGACATTAATTCATACTTGAAAATTCCTATAATTTAGGTCAAGGGTCAATGTCATATCTGTCGTAAATGAACATGACTCATCTTTTCATGGCGTGTCAATTATTATGTAACAAATATGCTATGCATATGTCAAAGAACAAAAAAGTTATGGCTTGAACGCACATTATCTTGTGGTGATGTACCAATGTGCGAAATATGGTATATGTTAACTATCAAAAACGTCATGGCCCGGACAAAAATCAATGTTTAAGAAACTTTATTTTGATTTATTGATTTAATGGGGTTTTACGTCTCAGTCAAGAATATTTCACATACTAGTATATTGCGACGACCTCCCACATACGAAGTGAGCACTAAGCTAAGGTAGTGGTCAACCATATTTTGACCTCGAGGTCAAGGTTATATAGAGGTCATGAATGTGACACATCAGCCTCGTGCTGATACACCCATGTGGTGGTATGTTTATGTCAATTTACAAAGAAGTAAGCCTCAGACAGGAATCTGCAGACAGACGACCGAATAGACAGACAAGTGATTTCTATATACCCGCGGGATCACGGGGGTATAATAAAGTTACGAGCTATAGATAAAAATGGTAGAAAATTTTACTTTTGCAGTGTGCACAGAGTAATATGGAAAGAAGGTTCATAAAGTGTGCAACGCTTTTCGTAACATTGTCTCCACCTAAGGGCATACGACTCATTTTCAAATGCCGAGTGCTTAGTGAAAACAATCACTACCTAATTTTAGTCCGTCATACAAAGTGAGCAATCTACCAACTGAGCTTCCATAGTGATGACCAATATTGGAGGTTAGTGCTAAACAAGAGGCACGTGGGCCTTAACGCTCACATGAAGATATGTCCAAAATTGTTTGCAAAGTGCAAAAGACGATATATTAAGAACATAAACTTTCTTAAGTTAAGAACTGTCACAATACTTAATCAGAAATATCTAGTCACATTTCAATTATAAGCACTTAATATGCATGTAGTAACTGTGATACAATGAATTATTTCCAAGTCACGTTTTCAGTACTTATGCAGCTATGTCTTTGACTTTTAAACGCAAGACTTTGAATCATATACTCTACTGTTTGGCTTATGTTTTTATCCAACTTTTCAGCCCCGTGTCACTGATGAGGAATGATTTTCCGAAATGTGCACATATGGCACATCAAAATTTAAACAGGTATTTTTGTTATATATTTACAATCATGCCTGGGTAAAGGCCTTTCAGATTTGTACAAATGAAGGAGTTATCTCCCCTCGGGGCCCCATGAAGCGGAAAAAGCAAGAATTTTTTTAATCTTCTCCTCTGAATATGAGAGATATACATGTACCTTCATGTATAATATTCTTAGATTAAGATTTGCAAAAAATAGTAGCCATGGGGCTCAGAAATATCAAGGCACATAGTGGGGAAATTGCCAATATATCTTGAAAACGAACTTCTTGTATAGACATTTATATTAGAATAATGTAGGTATTGCTATGATGATCATTATGGTTCAATGTCAAACATTCAATGGTCAAGGTTTTAGCTGCGTAAGAGAACTTAAATTGCTAACTACCTTGATCAGGTGAGCTAAAAACTATCAGATTGTAGTATGTCAATGATTTAGGAACAGATTTTGTTGAACTTAAGCATAAATGTTCATTAGTGGTATTGAGGTTTGTAAATGTGTCAAAAAGGCTACACAATATGTGGTTTGCTTAATGCAGCACCTTCCTGTATCTCCTAGTTACAAATCAACAAAATGAGGTGTCTTCCAGAAGTCCTCTCAGTCCATAAAATGCATCAGGAGGAAAGTTATAAAAAGGAAACCCATGCTCCATTTAAAGATTCATGTGGACTCTGAGGATTATTATGCAAATGAAAAACAAAAGCAATTCAGGCAGGAACTCCGGTATCCAACGTAAATATTGAGCCGACTGTCCTTGATAAAGCCCTTATATGCATAGTTGCTAATTAAATGAATTAATATGGTGTAATAGCATATTTAACTAATGTAACAGAATAAATGCTTCCCTTTGTTTCACCTACAATGTACTTGGTATTCATTCTCAAACAGATCCAAAGTTTGTCAGTTGTCTTGCCGAAGGTTGGTGGTTTTCTCCGAGCACTCTGGTTTCCTCCACCATCCCAGAACGGATCACCTCAAATTAAACGAAAGAATCTTGACTGGGGCGTAAAACACCATTACTTAACTCCACTCAAACAGATCCAGATAAAGATCAGAAAATTTTTTGGGTCCAATTTTTCTTTGAAACCAATCATTTGTGTAATGGTGTTATTGTGAATATACATGAAAACAAAAATTCCTGAAAATTTCCCCAAAAAACCCCCAGTACTTTCTGATCAAGTTATTTTCAAATCCAATCAGTATTACAAGAATATTTTTTTTTGGAAATCAAAATGGAATGCTGTTGCCATAATTACATGTATACATCATGTGTACAAATCTTGCAGGTAAAACAAGTTTATTATAAAGAATATTAGAAAGCTTGCTATCATCTCTAAGTTTTATGGGAGATACTCATCTTTATTATCATACATAATCATATTATTTATAGAAATATCAGCTATTTTTGAAGATTCTTAATTTTTAACCATTGCAATTTGCTTATGGCAATTACAAGTGAGGGTTAGGAAGGTAGGCAAACTTAATATCAAGAAGCACCTTTTACTCTGCAAAAACATTGATATAATGAAACAAACAAAAACAAAATAAATTTTACAGATATTTTTTTTTTATTCGTCATCTTCAGAGCGCAGACGAGCATTTGGATTTGTTACTTTAATTGAGAGCTGCTGTGCACGTTCTACAATTTCTTTCCTCTTTCTACTTGAAACATTGTGTGCAATTTCTGCAGCAAATGTTCTGTTTTGCATCAATAAAACTTCAAGTTCCTGAAATATATAAGAATATAAAAGTCAGAATATATTAGAGAACCAATCAGAACTTTTACCTATACATATGCTATCTCAAAAATATTATGGAATATATAAAGTGCTTCCTATTTTTTTTTACATTGACTAATGTGAAATAGCCCAAGCGAAAGAATTTAAAGGATAACTTCATCATTATCTTGGGTTACACCATCAAACCACTATTACTTGATTTTGGTTGGTTTATTAATGTTAATTAATGAAAATAAATGTCTTCACTTTAATCCAAAACATTTTTAACAAATGTGACAGATCAAGTCCTAATTTCCAATCTAAGGAAATACTACATAATGTGACAAATTAGCTTTTACACTATTTGATTAAAATGGCCGATGTCAGCAATAATTGATTATATAACTTGTGTTGGATTATTACGATGCCCTGACAATAACAGACAATCAATCATCTGAGATAATCTCAACAACACTAGTGATGTAGGAACCAATTTTTCTGGTTAAGGATCCAAAACATGTGAAGAGATAAAACAGGACAATGTCAACTGGAAATTGCTGATGTTGAAACAATATATGACTGTATTAGTTTTTGTTGCTTTGGACTAGTACTATAACAAGAGGCCCATGGACCTTAACGCTCACCTGAGGATATATCCAAAATTGTTTGCAAAGCGCAAAAGACAATATATAAGGTACAAAAACTTAACAAGTTTTCTCAAGTTAAGAACTGCCACATAACTTAATCAGAAATATATCCACTCACATTTCATTTATAAGTAGATTATATAATATGCATGAAGTAACTGTAATGCAATGAATAATTTCCAAATCATTTACAAATTTCAGTATACTTATGCAACTATGTCCTTGACTTTGAACATATATGACCTTGAACCATTTATGATCGCCAAGACAATATTCTAATATACATGCCTATACAAAAAGATAACAGTTTTCAAGATAATTAGCAATTTAAGTTTTCTTTTGCAGCTGTGACCTTGACCTTTGAACATATGACCTTGAACCATATATCAAAATAATCATTGCTGCAATGCCTACAATATTCTAATACATATGCCTATACAAAAAGTTAACAGTTTTCAAGATAATTAGCAATTTCAGTCTTCTTTTGCAGCTGTGACCTTGATCTTTCAACATATGACCTTGAACCATATATCAAAATGACCTATGTCACAATACCTAATATATATGCCTATACAAAAAGTTAATAGTTTTCAAGATAATTAGCAATTTAAGTCTTCTTTTGCAGCTGTGACCTTGACCTTTCATTATATGACCTTGAACCATATATCAAAATGATCGTCATATCAATACCTAAAATATTCTAATATATATGCCTATACAAAAAGTTAAGTTTTCAAGATAATTAGCAGTTTAAGTCTTCTTTTGCAGCTGTGACCTTGACCTTTCATCATATGACCTTGAACCATTTATCAAAATGATTGTTGTCATAATACCTACAATATTCTAATATACATGCCTATACAAAAAGATTATAGTTTTCAAGCTAATGCACAATTTTAGTATTTATAAGCCAAAAATAACATTTCAGGGGCAACAACTCCTACATGGATTATCATATAGTTACGAAACTTGGTACCTTTTTAAATTTTGTCATGCTGAACATTTTAACAATGTTTTGATTTCATATAACTCTTAATATTTGCAAGAAAATTGCCTAAAACTGCATAAATCACAAATTAGGTCATGACCTTGATTTGTGACCTTGACCCTATTTTAAAGGTCATTTCAAGAAAAAGTCAAAACTGAAAACCTCATGTTCAAATAGCCCAGTTATAAGAATTTGAAGCCATTTTACGAAATTTTTAACTTAAACGCAAACCATTATTCGACCAAACTTCACGAAATGAACAAACTATATGCTTAAGACCCTAGAAAAGCCAAATATCACATCAGATATTTTCTCCCATCATCGGTTTTTGAGAAGATTTTTAAAGATTTTTAAAGATTTTTGGACCCCTAGGTCACCTTGACCTAGTTTTGGTAGCCATGGCAATGCCATGAACAAATCTGAATTGCACCGGCCCATATATGCTTTTGACCAAGTATCACTGAAATCTGTCAAGCAGTTTTGGAGGAGAAGTCGAAAATAGGTGTTAACGATGCACGCACGCACATACACTCGCTGCGCCATGCCATAAGCTCACATGACCTTTCAGTCAGGTGATCTAAAAATGAAACTTTCTGTTTCTATATAGTGATGTTACATGTGACCTTTAATGGCTTTATTATCTAAAAGGAAGGGAAAACTACTATCCTGCTTTAGTGAAACATGCACCCAACTGAAGGCAGTATACTGCAACACATACCAAACTATGACATTTATTACATATGTATACTTATAGATCTATGCCATGGCAACAAGAACTTAACAGACATTACACCAGCAGCAAATTAACCAGCAGCAAATAAATAGTCTATTTAAACTCACCTTTGAATTGTGCACCAAAAACTTCTTAAATCCATCAGGCATTACATGACGACTTGCTTTCTTAGTTCCATAACCAATGTTTGGCATCAGCATCTGCCCCTTAAATCTGCGCCTTACTCTATTGTCAATACCCTTAGGTTTTCTCCAGTTTGGCTAAATAGAAAAATATAAAATGGTATTAAGATAACCATTGGTTCAAAATTATTGCTCAGTGAAAATACATATACTGTAAAATCACAAATATTCGTGGGGGATTAAATTTCGTTATTTTCATGGGTTACTGAAAACCATGAAATTAAATGTCATTGAAAATTTTTAATTTCCATTGCCCTCAATGGGATTTATTTTCACAAAACTGAATTCCACGAAAATTACTACCAACAGAATTTTTTAAAAATGCAAAACCACGAAATTTTAACCCAACGAATATTAATGATTCTACAGTAATCAAGAAGCTCTTTTAAAAGGTGTTGCCCCAATTATTTATCCTGTTTTCAGGTACTGCAGATACAATCGTTTTATATGAATTTTTTTATGTTTTATAAGTTGATCTGCCAATTCCCTGTAATTAACTCATGTCGGATAAATTGCACATGATGCCAGTGCTACTACAGAATTGTCACATAAGTTTACTGCAATGTATTTATTTTTTATTTTCGTGAGAGCTGTCTCATTTAAAGGAATAGCAAATCAACTTGTCAGATAAAAACCTTGACATGTTTTTCCAAGGACAGAGTTTGTGCTTTATGTCTAGATGAAGTTGTTTCCCAAGATTGAAATTGATAAACATCTACTGGTTTATCATTATTTGTGGTGATGTCCAATCGGACAAAAAATCATAATCGATAATCAGGCACAATCGATCAATTAATCGATAATAATCGGAATTACTTAGTAACTGTACATCAGTTTTCAGAAACAAATAAAACTGAATATAAATACAGTATTCACTAGTGATGAAACGATTATCGGAAAGAATCGATTAGCAGCGTGTTGAAGCCTCCCGATTGCGATTATCGATAATGTTTTCTCATAATCGATCATCGTTTAAATTTGCAGAATCCATGTTATGCCGTTTCCATTCATGTTTTACAAAGCCCTAATGTATTCTGGTTTTCACAAGCCACATAGCTGACGTCATGATGAACTGTAGTTTACCACGATTTTACATTACGAAGTAAAAAGATTACTAAGAACCAATGGGTGCATATACAGTAAGCAAGAGTAAATAAAAATGTGCTAGTTTAGTGCTAATACATAGTGCTAGAGTTTGTGTATATGTAGAGTGTATATCTACATCTTAATAATAAAGAGAACACAAAAAATTCCACTCATTTAATAGCTTTTTAATTCAAAAAGAATAAAATTAAAAAAAATAAAACCCAACCGATTCCAACCGATGATCGATTATGATTTTTAACTGATGTTGCAACACTAGTATTCACAAACAAATAAGGCTGAATATAAATACTTTAATTGTAAAAGCCAAGTGTTCTTGCCTTGTGATTGTAAGTTAAAGGCCAGATAGCTCCTTGCCCTGATAGACTGATAGTGGCCAAAGCATCGCACTGTGTAAAAAGTGTCTGGATACAATATATATTATCTGATCCTCGTCCGCCATTGTTGTTTTTAGTAGCAAGAACCAGAAAGGAAACAAACTTTACTACAATCTGGAGACTACTCGCCGACGTCGGCAATGACTGATTACTTATCTTGTGATTGATTATTAGGATCGCTGCCCTGACAATGACCGACAATCGATCATCGGCGATAATCGCGACATCACTACTAAATAATACTTAACTCCAACTCATGCAATCTTGCTATTGAGCTTATACTTGGAAATTTGCTTGAAAAAACACCAAAACAGTTGAGTGCCAATTTACATTCAATATGGTTTAAGCTTTATTTGTATCTGTATCAATATATCATTCTGATATAAAAAAAAGCTTTCACAATTTAAGTTTTAAAATATCAATTTCATTTAGTCATATAGCACTTCTTTATATAAGAACTAGTTTAATATAGTTCTTTTAAATTATACTGCAAAATGATACACATCACACATTCAAAAGTGTAATACCAAGGTGGGATTTAATACTTTTATCAAAACTTTAATGAACAAGAAAATTCACAAAATTTTGTAATATATTTGTTTAACACTATTTTATGGTTACATGATTACAGGTGCAAGTTACACAATTAATATCTACTTGACAGGTGTTAACAAGATCATTATTCAGAGGGGCTCACTATGGGGGATTGTGAAAATATGCCACAAAATTACTTTGAAAGGAACTTTGCAAAAAAAAAAAGATGCTGCGAAAAAATAGTGTTTTACAGTATGCAAATATCAATTTAATGTTTGCATGCTATTGTCTTAGCATTGTTGATTGTTTATATTGTATGTATCTTGCAGAATTAACACAATGTATCACAAAGGCATTGGCTATAGGTCATGACAAACATGTATATAGTAACTTTGTATAATTATGTATCAATTGGCAAGACATACTTTCGACACTGTTACTCCTCCCCCTTCACACAATCCTTGCACTAGTCTGAATTCCTCTGACCCTAACACACTTTAAGCCTGAGGGTTGCGTTTCTGGTCAGAACAATTTCTATATCAAAAACCTGGGATTGTTCAATACCAACTAAGGCTTCCACATTTACATGTGTAAACGATAAGGTGTCGGATATAGGCTATAAACGTTTACAAATTTTATAACTGTGTACACGAATGTGACATACTTAATTGATGAATATTAAGTCAGGATATGTTTCCAAGACTCACAGCTTGCAAGAAAATATTTAGGGGTACCAGCGACTTCTGTGCCCTCAAAGAGTTTTGTCGACAGCAGGCGGTACAGTTAATAAATTCATATCTTCTCTTGATTCTGACACAGTTGACAAGCTTATCTTTATTAACCGTTGTTTGAAATCAAAACTGAAATCGGCTAACAAATAAATAGATCTATCTCAGAAGCATGTCGTCAAGAGAGAGCCTGTAGAGGATAATGTTCCAAGCATCCCAGCAATTTCGATTTCTACGCTTCCTACTTCCTACATGTCTTCCATCTGATTCATATTTAAATTTTATGTTGTTAAAGAGACGGTCATTTTTGTTACAAGTTGTAAGTTAAAATTGAATACTGTAAATCAGGAAATTAATGCGAGCAAGAAATTAATGCGATAAATGCGAGGCCCGTTTAAAGCTGCATTAAGTTTTCCAAAGAAAAAATTAAAACGGTGCTAATCTAATTAATGATGTTCCTAATGAACAATGTTACATTTGGTTCAACGATAAAAGCTCGAATAAATACAGAAATTACAGTATTTACCCAGCGAGATGCAGCATTTCGGATCTAATATTAGAACATGGTTACGTCATCAAAACCCGGGTAATTTAAACACAACTTTCAAAATGTTGAAATACGATAAATTAAACACAGAACTTCGTTGAATTTGTCATTTGTGACTTAGTAAGGGATAAATAACACCAGTTCAAATACATCTGGATATTAATTAAGGACAATTAATGCAATCTGTCATGTTTCACTTTCGATTCTAGGCTTTTCCCTACATCCGTGCGCATGCTCCAAGCTCATAATTATCATCGTAGAACACTGACCAACCGGCCAGAGGATTTCGTTTATTTACAGCTAAAAGAAATGAAATTTTAGAAAATGAATGTCACGGATCGTGGTTAGAAGATATCTACTTTTAAAAAAATATGTTTTTAGAAAATCAAAAAAATTCAGAAAATTGGTAAACTTAATGCAGCTTTAATCGCATTGATTTTTTGTTGCATTTATTTTCCGATGTTTGTATTCTGTATATTTTTATTGTAAATCGAGTTACCTCCCTTAACCGGAAGTTGTTATTGTCACTGATTAATTAAAGCACATTCTTATTTAGCGGTATTTTTTTGCTGTTTCTTTCCTACTGGGAATTTTGCTACGGGTGGAATTGTGACTGTAAAAACATTTTGTACCTTGACTGGAACATCAAAGTGAAAGTACTGTGATTATAAGTAATCTAACATTCTAAACTCCTGAGTTGAAGACGAACATCAGTTGTACACATGCAAACAAGTACGTCCTAATTTTGAATGCTTTATTTTAATAAAAATTGCAAGCATTATATTTGAGTATGTTTGTTTATTTAAAAAAAAACATGTTTCTTTGTTCTGATAATCCTTTACCACCCTTGTTAATTTAAAACAATGGGTCATCGGCGCTTAAGAATTTATCCTCGACACATTTCATTGTCTATCAAGTTTAATAATGTCTACCGAAAGTTTGTTTATAACGTGTTTTTAAATTAAGGAAGACATAATATAATGTTTTCTGAGTCCATAATTTAATGTTTATAATTGTAAGATAAAAGATAGGCACAAGGAATTTCTTGTGTGTATATCATGATTTGGATTTTTAGGACCCTGTTGCAGCTATTTCCAAGCTCCAAGTGCCTAATGAAAGAAATGTCACTACAACCATCAGAAATCCACATGTATCCCAACTATCCACTTAATGAATGATTACTGCCAAATGAGCAACAGTACTGGTGTTTATAATCTAAAACCAATATATTCTAACTTACCCTGACTTTCTTGTATCTATCAGACTGGTGACGAATAAACTTTTTCGTCCTTTTTTTGACTATCTTCTGTTTAATAAGGGGTCTGATTGCCATGGTGACAAATCTGCAAGAAATAAAACATTTACATCAATTCCTTGACACTGTAACTTCAAACGTACGAGAAAAACACACAGGGCTCTACAGTGCAAGTAAAAAGACTTCTTCTTTAGGCCTTTTATTGAATCATTCTTCTGCATGTCAAAATATTAAACATGGTGTACCGGTATTTCACAACTTTCCTGCAAGAGGATTGTCAGGCATAACCTTTCTACATGTCAAAAATGGTGATTTTTACACTACAAGTGACATTTTTTATGAAAAACTACACCACGTGTGCAAAAGAATCCATTTACTTTGTTTTTCAATAGGTAAAATCCCTGTAGTAGCAAGTTTCCTTTCTACAAAAATATTTTATGGTGATCACAGATGTGCAGAGTGATTTTCAGTTAAGACTGGATTCATGCAAGTGAAAAAATACCATCTTAATTCAAGTTAATTGGATTTTCTCTGAAAATTTATCACACTCCACTTCCACAAATGCACCCACTCCAACAGTAGTTCAAACTATCTATTGTTTAAAACTCTTGAAGTAACAGGTTTTGCAAATGTGCAATCTGTTCCTACGATTCCTCCCATAGTTACAATTCAGCAAAATTTGCAGTTTTCAACTCTCTTTAATCATTGCTAAAGAGTCAGAATTATGTGGCCAGTAATAATTTTCCCTGTCCAAAATAAACTAAGGTTACATGATTATGTTGCAAGTTCAATGTGTAACAGGAAATGGAATAATGCATTGGCCAAACCTGGACTCGAATCTGGAACCTTCTAATACTATCGAGACGCTTTACCAACTGAGCTACCCAGTCACCTATGAAGCCGGTCTGCTACAAATGTACTGCAATGATTTCATAGAGCCCAGTTTCATTATTGTACCAATAGATCGATATCTCAATGTTGGAAATTGATACGGTAAATAAAATTGGATGATTAATATGAACGTAACATTTTATTTTCTACTTTTCATAATGCAGTTTTGTATTTACTTTACAATTATTTGCATTATTTTATGTATGATTGTTGATAAATAATTGCCGGGCCAAAAGCCAGGGTAGCCTTTAGCTATGTAAAAAGAAAATACGGGTCAATACCGAAACCTCCAGCACTATAAATAATTTCTCTACCAACTGAGCTACCGAGAACACAACATTACTTTTCTCAAATGTTTTCCATCGAGTTCAGCTTTACTCTCATTCTTTTATGTATGATTGTACTTTTGTAAGTGTGATGTTGTTTCTATATAAATGTAAATGAAAATAACATGGAAACTATTATGACAATTATGTTTCTTTATAAAACGTTTAATTGAAAATAAAAATTATCACCCTACAGCAAGGATGATCAGAGATTTTCGATTTTGGAATCCCTAACCTTCTATTCCCCAGGCATGAAAAGTTAAAGAGGAAGTTGTTCTAGTACTGACCTCATGTGGATAATTTTTCAAGAACGACAACTCTAAGAAAAGCGAATTCCGTACAACCTTACGTTCCTTCTCTACTGTCTAGTTTTCAAGAAAGTATTATCTAAAAAAATAATAAAATAAAATTAGAAATAAATAAATAAATAAATAAATAAATAATAGATAGATAGATAGCGGATAGATAGATAGATAGATAGATAGATAGATAGATAGATAGATAGATAGATAGATAGATAAAAGTACCACATAATAATACCACGGCCTTCAGATTTTGTAAGTCAAATTAATGATAATAATCCAACGCGCCTTTCACCTAGTCAAAAAAGAGTTATATTAAAAAGAATAGTAACGTGACTTATCTTGCCCATTAATTACTAAAAATATTTTTTGTAACTCACCGAGTGAATACTATGGCACGCCTGAGTCACAGTAATTACTAAATCTAGGATTCAGTTACTGAATCTAGGATTAACGCTACTAAATCTAGGATTTACGCTACTGAATCTAGGATTTACGCTACTGAATCTAGGATTTACGCTACTGAATCTAGGATTCAGTACATTAATGTGAAAGTAATTCAACTTAACTCTAGTTAATTCAAATGAAGTTCAATTAATTGCATTTTCTCTACTAAATGATAATTAGAAATTTAACTACAGTTTAGTGGAAATGAGTTACTGAAGTTGAGTTAGACACCGTAATTACATTTAGTAGAGAAAATCCGGGATTAAGTAATGAAGTACTTTGATTGGATGAAAAATTCAGCTAATGAGAGCTATGAACTCAAATCTTATAATTATTAGTTAGTGTAGTATCACAAGACTTTGAAAATTAAAAGTTAATTAATTAATTAATGTCTGTATTTTTTAAATTTTGATTTTATGTGATGTTAAATAATTTTATCTTTGTAGTATTAATTCATAACACTCTACGTTTAATTATCGAGTTCGCATTGTAATTGATTAACTTATTTATTTATTTATTTATTTATTTATTTGTTTGTTTGTTTATTTATTTATTTTAAATTAATTAATTTTTTATTTTATTTTAATTTAATTAATCTTTTTAGTATTAATTGAACACTAGTTACCGTTTCATTATCAAAAGGTCTTTTGAAATTGTAAAGGATTAACTAATTATGTTTATTTATTTATTTATTTATTTACTTATTTTTCATTCATTTATTTATTTCTAATGAAAGTTGGTATAAACTTTTCTAGAGTATTTTTGTTTATACTCTGTATATTTACTTTTATTTTTAAAAAAAACTGTTATTCATTTGGAAAAAATAATTACCTTAATTGAACATTATTTTTGTCAAGAGTGGTTTTAAGACAGACGGTACTGTCAATAACCAGTATTTCGACACTATATATATATTTATGCGCTTTCTGTTTATTCACAGAGTGGCACTTCTCTTTTTTGTGTATAGCTAGTGTATTGTTACATCCGTCCGTGATATACCGTAAACCGTCAATATTGCATTAGCATGTCTGTTTGTTACGGTGGCTGAATGAGGCCATACAGAAAAAAATATTTTTCACGTGTGCACATGGAACTTTCACGCGCACGTAAAAGTTCCTCGTGCGTAAGTGGGAAACTTTCATGTTGGGCTAGTTAATATTAATACCCGATTCAAATTTTGCGTTTAATTTCAAGGTCGTTTGGTAACAACTTTTTAATGTCATTGGCTCTGAAATAGTAATAATAATAATAATGGTCTAAGTATTGACTCTAAGGTACCCCGGCATTTGAATTCAGCCATTCAGATATATTTTTCTTTGTTGTAATTTTTTTTACGCCGATTCTTAAAGTTTATTCTACCAGGCACTGACCTAACATTCGTTAAACGTTAATTAACATATTATTTCATAGAAATTCAAAAGTAGCACATGACATATTGATTAAAAGAATTAAAAATCTCGGGGCGGTCAAATATTTAGTAACACCAATAGAGACTGTAAGAGCAATGTTTGCCTCTCAAAATCACGGTTGCTACATATAACGTGACAAGTAGTTATTACATATAGCTACCAGAAAGTTGCTACATATAATGTGAACTAGTAGTTACTACATATATCTACAAGATTAAAAATCTCGGGGCGGTCAAATATTTAGTAACACCAATAGAGACTGTAAGAGCAATGTTTGCCTCTCAAAATCACGGTTGCTACATATAACGTCACAAGTAGTTATTACATATAGCTACCAGAAAGTTGCTTCATTTAACGTGACAAGTTGGTATTACATATAGCTACCAGAAAGTTGCTACATATAACGTGACAAGTAGTTATTACATATAGCTACCAGAAAGTTGCTACATATAACATGACAAGTAGTTATTACATATAGCTACCAGAAAGTTGCTACATATAACATGACAAGTAGTTATTACATATAGCTACCAGAAAGTTGCTACATATAATGTGACAAGTAGTTATTACATGTAGCTACCACAAAGTTGCTACATATAATGTGACAAGTAGTTACTAATGTAGCTACCACAAAGTTGCTACACAAATCGTAGTTACTACATATAGAGGTACGACAAGGTCAACGGGCTTTACCACATCATTCGGGTTTCCTCATTTGATTGACCGCCTCTACATACTTGACTGGGCGTAAAACACCATGCATATGACTCATTCATAAAGCCCCTCTCTCTCTCTCTCTCTCTCTCTCTCTCTCTCTCTCTCTCTCTCATTATCGTAAAATTAAGAAAAAGAGTTATACAATGAAAAGATTATAAAGATACGGGGTAAATTCGTCAGTCAAAATGTCTTTACATAATGTAACTCTACTATATATATATATATATATATATATATATATATATATATATATATATATATATATATATATATATATATATATATATATATATATATATAAGTTTTCAACTAAGCATTCTAACTAGCCTAACATCATAAAATCTTGAACCTTGGATGCTTTGGCGTAAAATTTGACCACATGTCTATAATAAGGTTGTCACATTGAAGGTCACGCGCGCGTGCATGCGTGTGTGTGTGTGTGTGTGTGTTCGAACGTTCGTGTGCGTGTGCGGGGTTGGGGGAGTAAATAAATGTCATCAGATTACGGTGATATCCCACCTCCTCTCTCTCTCTCTCTCTCTCTCTCTCCTCTCTCTCTCTCTCAAAACAAGAAGGCGTTTTTTCTTAAATAAACCCCGCTTTAAAATATTGTTAATATAAATTATTAAAATAAAAGTTAGCAAAAATTATGAATATTTTAAAAATAATTTGCCTGAAACAGTGCAAATAAATAAACGAAGTTGAAAGAGACAATGTAAACTGAACGATAACCAATAATTTTAGAAAATCGAATTATTTACATATATTAGTAATTAACCACGTTTAAAATTTTGTGATTTATGATTATTTTGTTAATTAAGTCAGTGTATACATGTTCATGTGTTCCCGTGTTATAACTTTATCTGGTCCATTTAGCACGGGGTACCATTATTTTGATTAATACACAAGTTTTCATTTATAATCCCGAATAGGTATAAAGATGCTTAACTCAAATATTTTTAACATGATTATCAATGGCCAATGAAACTCACGAACTCTTTCTTTACCATTGAAATAATTATCAAAGAAAATATAAAATAAAACAAATTAAAATACTGATAGTATATCTATATATATCTATATATATATATATATATAGAGATATATATATATATATATATATATATGATTTAGTTATCTTAAACAAGTTCCAGCGATTAACTAATCCAATTGTATGCTACATCTCAATCTGAATAGTATTTTCTAAAAATAGTAACAACTACACTTAAGTAATTAAGTAGCGTAAATCCTAGATGAAGTTACTTCATCTTTAATTCCGTTTCGGTGAACTAAATCTAGGATTTTCTCTACTAAATTCATTAAAGTCACTAAAATATAGATAAATTCACATTTAGTAGAAAATCAATTTAGTAGCGTTCATTGGAGTTAGAGTTCTTAATCTTAGATTCAGTAGCGTAAATCCTAGATTCAGTAATTAATGTGGCTAGGGCGTTCCATAAAATACACCGTGACGAGATCCCCAGTCCTGTGCACATTGTTTCTTAATGGAGCACCCAGTTAAATAAGCTCGTCTAAACTCCGAAGTTTTTTTTAAATCAACGTGATAAATCGATTTTTTTTCGACCAAGTTCGGTTTAAGTGTTAGCCAGGGTATCAACTTCTCAACACTTGGAAGTTTCAACCAGTTTAAGTAAAAAAAATTAAAATAAAAAAAATTAGAAAGTCTAGATATTTGATTGTATAATCTTAGAAAAGAGACGAAATAGAAAGGGGTGTTACCCGTAGCTACGATCCCGTATGACAGGTGTTTATGAGGGCATACTTTTAAGAAGCAAAGATTGGAGATTATGATTCGGTCATTCAAAATGTTCAGTAATTTGAATATTCAAATTACTCTGATTTCAATTTCATCTCATGAAGTAATCGATCAAAACAAATATACAAAAATTCTAAATAGAATTGGTTCAACATAGACCCACTTTTGACATTAGGAAACAGATATAGAACTATGTCTATCAAAACCATGCTAAAAGCCTTCTCCGAGTTTTTGTTCTTTTGCAGTTGCCACCACTACTTACTGTTTTACCATGCGAGTGCATTGTATCAATGCCACCGTTTTATACTTTTGTCATGTTTTCGATACTTTCTAGTAGTAGGAGAGACAAAAATTCGGGGACAGTTAACTAAATCATATGCTCTTGACTGACAACCGTCAGAGCATTCCATATCAAACTGATGACCAAGACTTCTGTCCCTGTATGTGCATGGAATACAATGTAAATTGCACTTAAAAGTTGCAGGTTGTATTGCAATGTAAAAACTAAGGAAAATTTTATACGTTTGATATATATACCTATTTCTGCTAACTTGTTTTCTACTACGCACTAGATTCAAATACAATAAGACTTTTTTCTTTTTGAAAATCGAGTTGAAATATTTGGATTTTTAAGTAAGAATTGTTTTAAATACGAGTATTAGACGTACGCGCGGATAACGACGTTTTACTCTGGTTTTTATTACATTTTCATAATAAATTCTCCCTATCAGAAAAAAGAGCAGCTGAAATTTTACGTCACTTCCTGTTAGTGTGTTGTTGCGCAGTGCGTGGAATCACGCATCTGGAACCTTATTTTTGTGCAGCAACATTATAGAATAGGTATTTCAAAGCCG
The DNA here is from genome assembly GCA_029721355.1 of Tegillarca granosa. Taxonomy (NCBI): domain Eukaryota; kingdom Metazoa; phylum Mollusca; class Bivalvia; order Arcoida; family Arcidae; genus Tegillarca; species Tegillarca granosa. The sequence continues at coordinate 50,372 of JARBDR010000056.1, forward strand.
AATTACAGAGATCTAAATATTTTTTTCCAAATTTTGACAGCAGTGTGTTATACTTATATACATAGAGAAATTGAATGCCAATGCTTAAAGTATTTCGAGCTTGCACCTGACAGATAGCACTGTGTTTTTGCAATGACAACTGTATTATTTTAGCATTGACAGGGGCCAAGATGAGAAAGTATGTCACAGACTCGTTTTCGCTACTATGGATGATTCCTTGAGAAACCATCATGTGGACTGATCGTCAAAATGATACATTGTAGTAACCTAATTTATACATTGTGTTAATGTAATATTTGTGTACAATGTTTACGTTGTAATGATATGTAAGGAAACTAAGCCCGATTCACTTCACTTCAATTCAGAATCCCATAGAATTTTTCATAAAAAAAACACGAAAATTTGTAGAATGAATCAAGAAGTAAGAATAAGATGTACATTTTTATGCCAAAAATGAGAAGAATTTGTAAATGTCATTACTCAGAATTTGAGTAGATTCCAAGAAAAAATGTAAGGAAATATTTCCATGGTAATTGGTATTTTTTGTTGACAAGGAAATAAAAGAGGAATTTAAATATTCAATAATGGGAACTAGATGTACCCCTTGAACTTGACAGTTGAACTTTACAACTAATTATAATTACTCATTATTTATTTCTTATCTCATTCCATTAGACAAAAAAATTGAATTTAATAGAAAACAGTTGTATGGTTTATATTACAAAACTATGATGAATAATTTATAGAAAATTTAGTCATACCACCATTCCACAAGGGAAAGTAACTGTATTTTCACAGTTTTCTCATCACACCAGCTTTCAGCTGCAACTCTCAGAAATGTGACAACTCGGAGAATATTTACCTGTGGTTACCAGGAAACTTGGTATCAGTTTAGTTAATTAGCAGCTTTTGATAAAGTGACAGCTGTTTCAGTAGATACAGAAGATTATTTTTAATTGTGTTAATTGAATTTTGTGTCTTTGGAATAAATACTTCAACATTTTACTGTTCCAAAATGTCGGGTATGATGCCTCGAAAAAGCAAGCCAGCTTCCAACAACCCCGGGGAGAGGTTGGCTGATTGGCAAGGAGAAAAACAAACTGCTAATCCATTAGTGGGTCATGTTCAAGCTTCGGGATCACCTAGTAACAGTTCATCTGAACAAGAAAATAATCAGAGTTTTGTTTCCGATAATAGTATGATGATGGCCATGTCAGATGCAGAAGATCTAAGGAGAGAGAGAGAGAATAACACAAAGGTATATATATTATATGACTTCTTATATAGACCTAAAATGTCTTTATTATCAAGCACTTTATTTTTCCTGATCTAAAGCAATTTTGTAAGTTTACATAAAAATTCCAAGACTACCAACATTATATAATGTCCACCTCTAGAGCGGGAGGTCATGGGTTTGAACCCAGTCATGTCATACATAAGACTAAAATTTGAACTACTGCTTCTTCCGATGGCACTAACCATTAGGAAGACTGAATGTCAACTGGTTCACTTTATGCCAGAATAATATGTCTGTGGGAGTGGTGTGTTTGTGGTTAACTGATTGAGTGAGCTAGCACCCTAACAAAACGTTTTGCTGAACACTTGTTAGTACAGTGCAGACCAAAAAAAAACACAATTGCACATCTCGAAAATACATGAACTTGTTCTGAGATTAATCCTTAGCAGGTTGATGAATAGTTGATTAGTTTCTGGTGTGACGTTAAACAACATCCTTAACAAATGACAAATCTTTGCATCATGAATTGGAAATCATAATAAATGATATAAAATACATTGTTGAATGAAGTGGAGTGGAGTAATTTTTTTTAAAACCCAAGTTAGGATTCTTATAAGTTAGTTATTAGATGGTAGAGGAAACTCTTATATAAGGAGAAACCACTGACCTTTTACAAGGCAACTGAAAAAAAGAAAAAAGAAACCACTGACCTTTTACAAGGCAACTGAAAGTATTCAAAAAAAAAAAAAAGAAACCACTGACCTTTTACAAGGCAACTGAAAGTATTCAAAAAAAAAAAAAAAAAAGAAACCACTGACCTTTTACAAGGCAACTGAAAAAAAAAAAAAAGAAACCACTGACCTTTTACAAGGCAACTGAAAAAAAAAAAAAAAGAAAGAAACCACTGACCTTTTACAAGGCAACTGAAAAAAAAAAAAAAAAAAAAAGAAACCACTGACCTTTTACAAGGCAACTGAAAAAAAAAAAAAAAAAGAAACCACTGACCATTTACAAGGCAACTGAAAGTATTCAAAAAAAAAAAAAAAGAAACCACTGACCTTTTACAAGGCAACTGAAAAAAAAAAAAAAAAAAAGAAACCACTGACCTTTTACAAGGCAACTGAAAAAAAAAAAAAAAGAAACCACTGACCATTTACAAGGCAACTGAAAAAAAAAAGAAACCACTGACCATTTACAAGGCAACTGAAAAAAAAAAAAAAAAAAAGAAACCACTGACCTTTTACAAGGCAACTTAAAGTATTCAAAAAAAAAAAAAGAAAAAAGAAACCACTGACCTTTTACAAGGCAACTGAAAAAAAAAAAAAACCACTGACCTTTTACAAGGCAACTGAAAAAAAAAAAAGAAACCACTGACCTTTTACAAGGCAACTGAAAAAAAAACAAAAAAACAAAAAAAAACCACTGACCTTTTACAAGGCAACTGAAAAAAAAAAAAGAAACCACTGACCTTTTACAAGGCAACTGAAAGTATTCAAAAAAAAAAAAAAAAGAAACCACTGACCTTTTACAAGGCAACTGAAAGTATTCAAAAAAAAAAAAAAAGAAAAAAGAAACCACTGACCTTTTACAAGGCAACTGAAAGTATTCAAAAAAAAAAAAGAAACCACTGACCTTTTACAAGGCAACTGAAAGTATTCAAAAAAAAAAAAAAAGAAACCACTGACCTTTTACAAGGCAACTGAAAGTATTCAAAAAAAAAAAAAGAAACCACTGACCTTTTACAAGGCAACTGAAAGTATTCAAAAAAAAAAAAGAAACCACTGACCTTTTACAAGGCAACTGAAAGTATTCAAAAAAAAAAAAAAAAGAAACCACTGACCTTTTACAAGGCAACTGAAAGTATTCAAAAAAAAAAAAAAAAAAAGAAACCACTGACCTTTTACAAGGCAACTGAAAGTATTCAAAAAAAAAAAAAAAAAGAAACCACTGACCTTTTACAAGGCAACTGAAAAAAAAAAAAAAAAAAAAAAAAAAAAACCACTGACCTTTTACAAGGCAACTGAAAGTATTCAAAAAAAAAAAAAAAAGAAACCACTGACCTTTTACAAGGCAACTGAAAGTATTCAAAAAAAAAAAAAAAAGAAACCACTGACCTTTTACAAGGCAACTGAAAGTATTCAAAAAAAAAAAAAAGAAACCACTGACCTTTTACAAGGCAACAGAAAAAAAAAAAAAAAAAAACCACTGACCTTTTACAAGGCAACTGAAAAAAAAAAAAAAAAAAAAAAAACCACTGACCTTTTACAAGGCAACTGAAAGTATTCAAAAAAAAAAAAAAAAAAAAAAGATTTTAAAAGTTTAACAATTTATTTATTTTCACTTTGAAAATACCGAAATAGTAAAATCCAACCTCTTTGCACTAGTGTTAAAACATTTTTTTTTTGGCTTTTGTGTTAAAATGTTTAATTATTTTTTTAAGTTAATGCAATTACATTTTTGGTGATATGAATATAAAATAATGTTGGTAAGTAATCAAGGAAAACCAAATATAAGGTAAACTGTTGCTAGACCAGTAAGTTGAGAGGAATTTTTCAACTATCAAATAAGGTTAATTTATTTCAGAACTTTTTGGAATACATACAGTTGAACCATGTTATCTTGCACTCAAAAGTGGAACTATTTTTTAAAGTCTGGAATTAGTTTATCTATATTCCATCCAAATAAATCCAGTTATCTAGAACTCGAAATCTCAGTTTAGACAAGTGTAATGACTTTTGAGGTCGTGTGAATGAAAATGAAATTACTAGTAATATTTGTTAACTCAAACTAAAATTTCTTGGTTGTATAAATTGTATAGACAGCAAAACATGTTAAAATTTATTATAAACTACAGTTAGGAACTTATGTATTGTAATTTTAATGATTTTAATAAATAAATGACCTAATGAATTCAAAATTCTAGTTCCCCACATTAATACATTATACAGGCAAAGCCTGTATGGGCCCAAAGGGCCCGGGCCGGCTATTATAGGTACTGCGTAAGTGCGTAAATAATGGAGAAGATTTAGTAAACCTATCCAACTTTCTTCTTGGTTTGAGCTCCATTGGGGGCCATCATTACTACGTTGGTTTATGGGTAATTGTATGAATAATTTTTTTCAATTTCAATAAACTACCTCCGCCTTAATTGTGATGCTCTCTTTTGGTCCCTTTTATTAAAATTAAAATTATCTTATTTATTCAGTTATTGTCTTCTATATACATTTATATCGGCAGTACTGCTTCTCTGCCTCTGAATTCTCCACCGCTAGATGGCTCCGAATTTCTTTCTTTGTGGAAATCCTGCCACTATCTGGCGCACCACTGTAAGACAGTCTGTTTTTTGGTACGAAAACAGACCAAAGAGGGACAACTGCTACTTGTACAACATTACTACAGAAGGGTACGTGGTATTCTCCCATAAACTCACTAAAAATTATTTTAAAAATAATTTATAAACTAATTAAATATTTTTGTGAACGATTTTTTAGGGGTTTTGTAAATTTTGATAAAATGTAAAATATAAAAGACATACCGTCACCTGAAAAAACTTCAACTTAGTAGGTATATATAGTGAATACTGAAACTAATGCTAATAGCATTGCCCGTTATTAGGCTTTGCCCAAGTTCATATTAAACAATAGCTGTATGAAAAAAAACGTTGGTTTAATAACTGCCTAGCCAAATTCAGTTGAGATGGGTGAAAACATGTTGATCACTACTACCAGAGTGTTTGTTGTTTATAGTATCCATAGTGTAATCAGACTGGATACAAAAGTCAAGTGATTTGTTTGTTGGCAAAATGATAAAGTTTTAAAATTGAAAGGAGGAAAAACAAGCATTGAAACATTGATATAAAGGAGATGATGGGAAAAACATGAAAAAGTTGCTTATGATCTTCAGAAAGTTTGACAAAATGTTAAAATCGCCCTTCTTGCTTCCCTTCAAATGAATGTCATTCACAACTCAATTATATATATATTGGATAATTTATTTAAATTGATTAAGTATATGTCAGATTTGTATATGAGAATTATTGGTTCAACTTTTTTTTTTTTCTTTTTTTTTTTTTTTTTTGAAAAAATGGTTATTTCTACTTGTCATTATCAGTTTGTATAACTGACTGTATGTGATGTGATGGATGCTTTTTAGGTCACCTGTACAATGTTACCATCTGTGTTAGCAACTGGTGCTAGATCTAATTAATTATGTTCCTAATGAACAATTTTACATTTGGTTCACTGATAAAAGCTCGAATAAAAACAGAAACAACAATAATTTCCCCGTGGAATGTAGCCTGTGGGATCTAACTTTCATAGTAAAAAACCGGGTCATTGACACAACTTGCAATAGGGTGAAATATAATAAGTTAAACAGAATTTCATTAAATTCTTATTTGTGACTTTTTAAGGGATACATAACACCATTACGAGTACATTTGGATATTAATGACAGACAATTAATACAATTTGTCAGGTTTCACATCGATTCATTGGAGTTCCTGTACATCTGTGGGCATGCTCGAAGCTAATAATAATCTTCGTTAAACATTGATCAACCTTTTAAAGGATTCGGTTTATTTACAGCTAATAGAAATGAAATTTTAGAAAATGGATCATGATTAGAAGTTATGTATTAAAAAATATATATTTTTAGAAAATCAACCAAAAAAAAAAAAATCCGAAAATTGAAAAACTTAATGTAGCTTTAATAAATGATTAATAAAATGTTTTATCCATACAGATAAGCTATCTAGTGGAATTTGCTGCTTTTTGTATTTTTTATAAAGAAAGAATTATAAAGCATTATAGTTTTTTGTTTGCATGTAATATATTAATTAGTATGGGAATGTAACATTAAAATTTACATTTTGTCATTTTAAAAGGGTGAAAAGAAGAGCAGCTGTGGAAACATTGCTGTAGATCCCAAGCAGCCAAAGACTGTCATGATAACGCAACCTGGACAGAAAACGCCAAAGCCAACAATATCCAGCAAAAAATCTGCAGTTAAATCAGATGTGGTATGTGTTTTATTATATATATATATATATATATATATATATATATATATATATATATCTCTATCGTGTAATGTAACAGGGTAAAGTCTTATGATTGAACAAAGTTAGTTGGATAATAGTGGTTACCAGTTACATTATTGTCACCTACCAAATACAAGTACATGTTCTATTGTATCTTTAACATTGAGGACATCTACGGATAACCAGTCTCACTGATATCCACAGAAATCTCATTTAGTGAAAAATGGATATTCCATATTGACATCAGCTAAAAAAAAGCATTCTATTTAATGACTGTAACCTAGTGCCAAAGTAAATGCCAAATATCTTTGTTATGGACAAGCATCTGAACATATTGAAAAATTTGTTAGATATTTATGATAACAGGTGGGATAATGGCATCATCTCTCCAATTTAACACAGATAATCACTACAAGCTGCAGAATTGTACACCTGTACCTACAATGATGGGTATGGTTCCTGTGAATAGTTTCTACCATAACCAAAAAAAAAAAAAAAAAAAAATCCCTCAATTATTACAGCACCTAAGGACAAGGCTTGAATTTTTGAAAACCACTTGTCATTATTCAGATTGGCTAGGTAGAATAAAAATCAATTTTCATGTAGAAACCTTTAAGCACCACAGAATTATCCAAAAAGATGTCAATCAAATACTTTCATTGCTGTGCCCAACCATTTTCACATCATTTTAATTGGCTGATAATAAGTAAAATAAGTAATGGAATTTAATTAACACTTTGATTGAAAAGAGAAAAATGTCATGACAACAAAATTTATTTCTGGTCCAACTCAGGGGAGTGGTTGGGTGAATCATCTAAAGTCATGTTGCATATTATATAATATACTAGTATATGTTGATATTTTGAAGTTACAAATTAAAAATTTAAAAAAAAAAGTAATTTCTTATTTTCTGGAAGTATAATTAATTTATCAGTTCATTGCAAGAATAAAACTTAAAAGATAAATACTGGATTAACTGGTAATTGTAGCTGGTAAATAGGCCTTCAGATTATATATGTACAGAGAAAAATCAAACACTGATATTTTTGCTTATTATAAAACACAGAAATAAATTGTCCCAGTTGAGATTTAGTACCTCTGGTATGTTTGCCCAGTGTCCCACACTTCACTTGATATTAATGGTTTAATTATTGTTATTTTAAGACACCCAGTTCTATGGCTATCTTTCTAAGCAGTCTTATATCTGGTAATTTTCTGTTTGCTTTACAGGGTCTATATAATAGCACAATTAGTGCTGTTAAAGTAAATAACATTTTAACTCCGTGGTTCCCTGTTACTTTTGGAGTTAAGCAGGGATGTTTCCTTTCTATTTTCTCCAACTTATAAACATTACTTTTCTTGAAGCTTGAAATTTTTCTGGTTGGGGGTTTGGCAATCACTGCATGTTTTCTTACTGAAAATGCACTTAAGATTTTTTAGTATGTTTTTAATACACTGTGACCATATTTCTAGACACAGGTATTGGTTTTTATATCAGTTGTTAAAGAGGAAACATATTTCTTTGAAAACCTTCAAATAGGTTTATATTTTATTTGATTTTAGCCAATCCTGTTTAAATGACTTGTTAATAGTTATGCCTAGAAGGTATTTGCCCTGGGTTGATGGACTTAGCTAAATTGTTAACTCTTATTATAACATGGAACAACAGTCTAAAGGTTCACTGAATATGAATTGATTAGAATGGATAAAGTTTTGTAACAGCTAGAGATGGGATTCCACAGAAATATACATGTATCATGGTACATGTACTTTTTTCAACATGTACTTTGTTCTGTACAAGAGTATATAACATGATATACAATATACTCAGCTCTAAATTCCCGAAGTATGTGTCTTTAATGATGACGGCCAATGCAATTTACCATGTGTAGAATAAACTGAGTACATGTACTATCAGGCTAAGCTCTGGCTCTTGAAAAGTAGGAGCCAAAAAAAAGTCAACAGTAAAATTTTGCACCTTTCTATATGAAACAGTTCAAGTGAACCTCAGAAACTAAAAGCTTGTAATGAAAGTGATGAAAATTATGAAGCAAAAATTGCCTGTTCCTCTTTCCGATTCTTGCCTCTAGTTACTTCAAAGTACAACCTTTGTGAGCATGGTTACTTCCTGTTTACGAATTTTCTGACCTTACCGTTAAAAAATTTACAGGATGTGTCATAACGAAGACTTTTCCAGCTGATGCAGTCATATTTTTTCAAATATTCGAATCAGTTTTTACTCTTATTCAGTCATAATTCTTTGGATTGTCTTATCTATATAAAACTAGCTGTAGCCTAGTGGTAAAAGCACTGACTCTCTGACAGGATCAGATACCAATCAGGATATTCACATGCTAGGTTAGAATCTTACTAGGGCAGACCCTTGTGTGACAATCTTTTTCTGAAAATACAGAGGCAGACCTCCATGTGATTGGGGATTTTAAAAGTCTATTTTTATATGTTGCGACCTCGTCGTTTACTGCTAATGACAGCTTAAATGATCTTTACATAGTTTAATTGAATAGATGAATGAAATTCTTTTTGGTTTTATTATTAAGAATATAAAATAAAATTATGAAATTATCAATAGTGGCTAAAATATGCATATGATAATTTGCTATGCTCTCTATATTGGATATGCCTACAATCATATTAATCACTTTTCATGTTCCCTTGTAAACAAATCCCCACAAAACTGGAATAAACTATGCTCACAAAGAGACATGTCACATGATTTCTGTATAATCTAAACAACAAAATGGTGATGGAATAGACAACTGAAAATAGTTTTATTGAGTTTACACTCAACTCATATTAGGGAATATTTCAATGTCAATTTTTAAGACATTACACAGTTAAAATAAAACAATTTATGTTATATTTAAAAATGTTCACTATTGCATGCTTCATTGTTGAACAAAACAAAACCTTGTGTGATAAAACTTGAATTTTTTACAAATATTGATGAGAGCAAAATGGGAATATTTGAGTTGAGTGTACACTCAGTTGAGTGAATGATTGTGAAACTGGGGCCTGGTTTTAGTTGATGCAGTTTTTCTCCCAGAATTTTCTGCAAAATATTTGGGATAAAAATTAACAGAATTTTTTACCATTACCATTTCAGTGTACATGTACTAACTTTAATTGGTATTTTTATCTCCTACATATAAGATAATAGCATGATGTTCTTTTATTAAAAAAAACAGATTTTATGATATTTATTATATTTGACAGGATGTAACAAAAGAATTTAAAAAATGTAAAGAAGAAGATAGAAAGCGTCTTGATTTAAGTAAATCTCAGGTAAGTCATATCACAGTCTGTTGTATTTGTTAATTAATCTGACAAAGGTATTATTAATTAATGTTACTCAGGTGACATAATTAGAATTGTCTAGTCTTAGTAGTCTACTGTTACAGAAAAATTAAAAATACATTTATATAGGGAAAAGGAAAATTTTCAAAGAAATTACAAAATTTTTGTTGTTTTTGACTTCGTAGCTGGTGAAAAATTTGGTTTAAATTAATTCAACAAAACTTGTATGAAAAAATTGAGTTCAGGCATTATCAATGAAAATGTTGTTGTTCTGTTTTGTTTTCTTGTGCTTACAGTGTGACTTGTCAATTCACAAGAATGGCATGTTGCTTTTTTATAAAGTCTTTAGACTATGTAGAAAAATGTCTCAAAAGAATTAGAACTTTGTTTTTTTTTTAAACTAAATTTGTGAAAAAATTTATAAGGTTTTTTTTGGCCCTATTAATTTTTCTGGTTCTTTAATAAATTTGCACAATATTTTTACAATTTTTACAATCATGATCATGATTGATTTTTAGCTCACCTGGCCAAAGGCCATGGTGAGCTTTTGCTATCACTTGGCATCCATCGTTGTCCGTCATCTGTTGTCCGTCGTCCGTCCGTAAACTTTTGACATTTTTAGCTCAACTGGCAATAGCCAGATGAGCTTATGGCATGGCAAAGCGTGCGTGCTTGCGTGCATGTGTCAGTGCGTAAACTTTAATCTTCCAGGGTTCGCACAATCTTAAAAAGTCCCTAAATTTCAGGCACTGCCATAAAAAGTCCCTAAATTTGTTAGCTGACCCTTAAAAGGCCTTAAATCTTGAATCAAGTCCCTAAAAAGACCCTAATTTTCATCAATCGGCGAAGCTGTTGGTTTCTTTTCAGTACAATTATGCATTATGCGATAAAATACAAAATTGCAAAATTCGACTTGATGAATAATTGACTTTCAGGACTCTGATTTATCGTACTCTGCACACAGTAACTTCAAGGTTGGTCGAATGTTTATGTCGTGTATAAATTTAAAATTGGAATCTGGAACTGATACTAGACATTTTTGTGAAGTTTAGTGTTTTAGCAACTGAAAAGTTTAATGTTGAGTGGAAATTTAAAAATAAAAAAAATCATTATTAATGATTATTAAAAACAAAATATTTTATTTTTAAAATAGCTTTGCAAATTTAAAGTAGAGCGATTGATAACGCATTATGTTTTCCGGTTTTAGTCTTTACCGTTTTCATTTCCATGATTTATTTTGCCTTAGTTTCACATTAATGGCGGCGTAAATTTCATGCTCTGAAAAATCGATAAGCATGGGTAAATGTGTTTTTAACCCAAAATGGACGAACTTTTATAAATGGGTGATAAAATCAGAGGAAAAATTCAAGGCCTTTTGTGTTGCGTGTGAAAAGGATATCGATCTTGGGAAAATGGGTGAACAGGCACTGAAATCTCAAGAAAAAAGCGAAAAAACACAAACTAAATCACAGAGCAAGAACCAATGTTGTGCACACGTCATTCAAACAATTTACTGTGCCACCCCCTCCTTCAAATACATCACCATGTGGCACATCAACCGCTTAGCAAAATCAAATGCTTTAAGAGAAAAGTCAAAGCAAAAGTCAACACTTTCTCTTGAATTGGAGGAAAAAATTCAGGAGAAAGTTACAGAACTAAAGAATGTGTAATTTTCAAAAGACAATCTCCCTTGTAAATATGTTTTGTATTGAATTAAAGATATTCAATTCAGGAGAATTTGTATTGAGTAAAAGATGTTCCAGTTAAGGACTTTTTGTTAATATGTTGGTTCAGTTCTAATTTGAAAGCAGTTATCTTAAAGCAGTCAATATGTTCACTACAGGTATGATTAATATGTTTAAAAATATATCTAAAATGAGAGAATATAAGGCCTTAATTTTTCTTGAGCCCCTAAAAAGACCCTAAAAAGGCCCTAAATTTTGAACTTGGTAATCTGTATGAACCCTGTCTCTCCTCTGAAACAACTGGACACATTTTAACCAAATTTGGTGTGAAAGGTCCCTAGGTGATGCAGATTAAAGTTTGCACAAATCAACTTCCTGCGGCATCCAAAATGGCCGCCATTACTATAAATAGCAAAAAGTGATAAATGGCTGATACACATTTATTTATCAACTGATTTAGTTCCAATTTGGTATATAGAAAGCAGATGCATAGCCATTTAACATATGTAACTGGTTTTTCAGAAACATTTTTTATTGGGTCGCTATTAGCAGAATATTCAAATAAGGTGCTATATTTAGCCAATTCTTTGAAAATCTTCTCCTCAGAAACTACTGGACCTATTTGAACTTAATTTGGTGTGCAAGGTCCCTAGGTGATGCAGATTAAGGTTTGCACAAACTGTGGCATCCCAAATGGTCGCCGTTATTTTAAAAAGCAAAAAGTAACAAATGGCCGATACACATTTATATATCATACAATTTGGTATATAGACAGTAGATGTATAGCCATTTCACATACATATAATTTTTTTCTGAAACATTATAGCTCAACTGGTAATAGCTAGCGACATGGCTGTCTGAAATTCACATGCAAATAAAGTGCCCAGTGAGCGATACAGGCCCTTTTGGGCCTCTTGTTACTATCTCTCTGAACCACTGGACCAATGTGAATCAAACTTTACAGGAATGATGTATGGATGGTCATTTACTTAGATTGCCGAAATTTTCCGGATCCACCAAAAAACATGGCTGCCAGCGAGGACATAGATTAACATTGGACCCTATAGGAAAAAGCCTATATTGCCATCTAGTCTGAAGCTACTGAAGCAAATTGAAACCAAACTTTGCAGGAATGATGTATGAATGGTCATTTACTAAGATAGATGAAATTTTCTGGATCTGCCAAAAAACATGGCCGCCAAGCGCAGGACATAGTTTAACATTGGACCCTATGGTAAAAGCATATATTGGCTATCTCCTCTGAAGCTACTGAAGGCAATTGAACCAAACGTTACAGGAATGATGTATGGGGTGGTCCTTTACTAGGATTGCCGAAATTTTTATGCGCTGCCAAAAAACATGGCTGCCCGCCGCAGGACAAAGTTTAACATGGACCCTTTGGGAAAAGCTTATATTGGCTATCTCCTCTAAAACTACAGAAGGCAATTGAACCAAACTTTATAGGAATGATGTATGGATGGTCATTTACTAAGATTGCCGAAATTTTCTGGATTCACAAAAAAACATGGCTGCCAGCGCAGGACATAGTTTAACATTGGACCCTACGAAAAAGCATGTATTGGCTATCTCCTCTGAAACTACTGAAGCAAATTGAACCAAACGTTACAGGAATGATGTATGAAAGGTTCTTTGCATAGATTGCCGAAAAGTTTTTTTTTGAATTTGCCAAAAAACTTGGACACCAGCATAGGATATTGTTTAACATTGGACCCTATGGGATAAGCATATTTTGACTATCTCCTCTGAAGCTACTGGTTTAAATTAAACCAAACTTTACAGGAATGATTTAAACATCTTCTACTAAGATTACCTGGCCAGGGTGAGCGCTACAGGCTTAGCCTTCTTAGCCTCTGTTTTTTTTTTTACAATTTGTATAGACAATTAAGAATTAAATTAAAACAAGAACCATCATAGGAGAAAATTGAGAGGTTCAAAAATAGCAGCAACCTTAGCTTTGTAAGACAACATGGATATCCATTTTATTTTGCAAGATTAAACCACCACCACCCCACCCTAACCCCTCCCAACCTCACCATTAGGCCATTAAAGGATAATTAGGTAATGGTACTTCATTGGTGTAACTTTTATCTGCAGCTCTGTCTATATGATTTTTGATGGGCTGAAATTTGAACTACATGTACTTAATTTTTTTTTTTTCTATTTCAGATAACTGTCATTCCACAATCAGTGAAAGAGGTAAAATATTAGCTTAAAAATTGTAACTAGATTTTCTGTGTTTTAAAATTAAATAAATTTTATAATTCTCTGTTGGACATATACATTGTACAAGATTCCACTTAATTGCATACCGGTTAATTGCATATTCCGGTTAATTGCATAATTTTTCTCTGCACCAAACCATTTCCTATTTAAACAATGTAAAAAATTCCGTTTATTTGCATAAACAAAAGTCTAAATTCCGCTTAATTGCATAAAAAATTCTGAAAATTATGCGATCTTGGTCTCTGAAGTTTCATGATTACAAAATAATTTGCCGACAATGCAAGGTAACCTGGAGAGGTGTTTACATTATAAACATGTGTACAGCTAACACCAGGTGAGATATGAAGCCAGTTAATTAGTGTTCACTTTGTAGAGTAGTCATCCAATTGGTCTGTCAATACGCGTTTGTCAGGAAACGTAATTAATTATGTTAAACCAATTAAAAAGGGCTATGACAGGTGAAAAATTTGTACCCGGATCACACAAGTTTTATAACGATCTTGTTTAACTGAAATTTATTTCCATTACATTTTCTAAACCCAGTCATGATTTTACTGGAACTTCGATGCTGGGTTTTTTAAAACAAAGATTAAATAAAACCAAAAACATTTTTTTGAATCAATGTTTTTGTTAACATGGTTAAGGAATGTGTATGTACGTTGACTGTTATCCCAGAGCAAGTTTGATAACGCGTATTTACAGTTCTTTTAGCATAAACTCAATAAATCATACCTCAATCAATTGGTTATTCTTTATTTATCATTTCCTATTTAAGATAAACTGGTTGATCATCGTTTACGGCTGAAAAACCCTTTATGTAGCAAGTTTTGTCGGTATACAGATTCAACATCAAAGACATTTTTCACTTAAGGAAGTGACGTTTTATTCATTAATTTCATTGGATCAGACCTAGTTCATAACAACGGGAATTTCCAATTTATGACTGATCGAATAATTGGTCAATAAACAATTAAAATATAACTTTGTATAAAAAAAAACAATAAGACATCTTTCAATTTATTTACACAAATCTGTTTGAAATTTAATTTTACCGGACATCGTGCACGTTGTCAAGCAACTGGATTTTTCTATGTCACATTTAAAAATAGATTATCGTACCGTGAAAGGGAGATAACTCGAACATATAACTCAGTGCCATGTGCGAACAGGTGGATTTTTAAAAAGAAGTAAATAAAAAGAAATACGAATATCGCGAGTGTTAAGCAACAATGAATTAAATACCAACAGATGTTCCAGTTACATACATTTTCTAGGATTAAACACAGACGATGGTCTGCAAGAAAAGTCCACCTATACCACATTTTGGAATCCCATGTAAATACGAGGTTTGATCAGCTAGAATTTTAAATCTTTATTTAGTAAAGAAAATATACTAAGTCTTGAGATTTTAATTATTTTTTTTCAATTATCTTTAATTATTTATTTTTTATGTCAAAGGAATTAAAATTTTCTGCTGTTTCTACAGTACACCGACTTTGATGTCTACTAAAAAAAAACGGCCTCACGGGTTTATCCATCAATCGATCAGCTAGAATTTTAAAACATTACATTAAACTAATTAAATAAAATAATTTTTAAATTTTTTTATTCTGAATTATTTATTTCATTTTTTAATTTCAAAGTAATAACTAATTTTCTGTTGTTTCTACAGTGTACTATGATGTCTACACAAGTACTAAAGTGGCCCCAACCGACTTATCCATCAATCAATTGTGCCCAAGGGGCATTTTTGGTTATTTGCATATTCGCTTTTGCATATTTTTTTCTGACAAACGGACTATGCAATTAAGTGGAATCTACTGTATATAAAACAGAACCACAAAAAATAAATACATGTAATATTTCTTTGTCAATCTGCATCTTTTTCCATCTCTTCACTTACTCTCTTTTTTATGTCTGTTCACACGACTTTGTAAATGAATTTTGTTTTTCATAAGGAGTGAAGTCTAGAAATATATAAAACTTATCCAGTTTTGTTAATTTTTACAACTTTTAACAGTTCATATACTTATGTATACTTTGTGTATTTACAGTTAACACAGCTACAAGAATTTTATCTTTATGGTAACCGATTGGGAACACTGCCACCTGAAATAGGTTGTCTAACAAATCTGCTGAAATTAGGACTTAGTGAAAACTCTCTTACAACCCTTCCAGAATCTTTACAAAATCTTAAACATCTCAAAGTTCTTGATCTCCGACATAACAGATTAAACGAGGTAAATTATTGTTTAAGTAAAATCTTAATTTTGACCCTATGGTTTCAGACCAGTAGCTTTTTAAAATAAAATCATCAGGTTCAAGGCCAGTAAACATTTTTATTGATTATTTTATTTCTTAGAAAATTAACAATTTGGTTCTTAGGCTTTGTTATATTGTACTAATAGAAATTTCCTCTATTTGTCTTATTTCTTTAATTACAAAGCTTAGAAAATTATGTTTTTGACCCACTGAACTAAGGCCAGCAACTTGATAACATGTCAATGAAACTTTCTATCCTAAATAAACATATACCAGGGTAGAACAAGTTAATTAATAACGAACTACTGCATACTTTATATAGTGTACATGAAGTTGTATAATGCATGTCATAGCATAGCTGTCAAGGGTTTTCAAAGTTAAGCATATTATAATCTGAAAAATACTCAGCCGGGTAAGTAAAATTTAAAAATAATGTAAAATCGTACATTCTCCTTAAATTTGAGACATCATACCATCTGTAAAGAACTACATGATTTTCAAGACAGAAACATCAAAAATAACAACAAGAAACCAGAATATTACTAGTATGTAATTGAAGGAACATCAAATTTAGTACTGGTAGCTGAAATT
>JARBDR010000057.1:0-5000 GCA_029721355.1 Tegillarca granosa
GGCATTATGTTATCATTACAAGTGACTGGTATACAATGTACTGCCATTATGCTAAGTGGCCAGCTGGCCACCAATTTAAATTTTCTGGTGGCAAGTGGAAATTCCAAGTGGACAGGCAATCTTTTCTTCCAAATGATGAAAAATTAAGGCAACTTTTAGTTATGGAAAACAAAAATGCACATTTTTAAAATGACTTACAATCACTACATTAGTGTTATTAATAACAAAATGATGATGTAAAGTGCCATTATATTGCCTGAACAGTATCATTATATTGCAACAGAACCATGAAATCTGTAACACAGAAATAATATCGGTGTTCTAGTCACAAAAGTTCACATTTAAAGTGGACAAGCAGCCACGTGTTTCTGCAATTCCACAATATGGACTTTGTGTTGTGGCAGACAAGAAAATGGCAATGTTGTGTACTTTTACAATGGTATTTGGTCAAATTCGTCATACATGTACAATTAGGAATGAAGACTAAAACAAAAAAATAAATGTACAGGCAACCTGAAAAAAGGTGTGGCTGATTTTGTACTGTTGTGAACTCATCATTAGGCTTCTTACTAAATATTACCAATATTATTAGAATACCAAATGTATTCTATGTGAATGACTTCATAAAAGTTTCCATCCTGATGTGATGCAGTAACTGTAAGTGTTAGTAAATTTGAGTTAAAGTTTATGTTTATTTTTCCAGAATAAAATCACTCTAATATTGAGATACATTTACAATAGAAATAATTCTTTATTTTTTAGTTGCTAACACTTAAGCCTTTAAGGCTGGATAATCAATATCTCTAAGCTACCTGAGACTCTAACAAAATCACTCACTTGTTATTACATTCAATCAACAGTATATATCTTTGTCAAAATATTTATATCCAATACCTGATATGTTTGGATTTGAAACTGATTTTGCCCAAAATGGTCTTGTCTGTAATCCGGCCAACTGTTGCTATCTTGTTGATATATGTTTAAAGATGCATTACTGTTGGAATTTTCAGACTTTGGGGGCTGAAAATATAAGATTGTGTTAATTATGCAAAAACAATTCATGTAAAATTTGGAAAACAGTATGACATCATTGAAATTTTAAACATAATTCTAAATTTCATGCTAATTACCAGTAATGCATGTATCAATTTGAAGATTTCAAGTGTACATGTATCTGTAGCAGAATTAATCTGGTAGTACTTAGTTGTTCAGCTGAATTGTTAAAAACATGAACCAGCAATGTAACATTAGCAGAATCATTATTGTGCTTTCCTTGTATATATATACCTATACATGTTTTGCACTTACTTTTTCATGGTAGCCAGAACAGCATTACGTAAAGCTTCCAAATCGGCATCATCCTAGAAGAAAAATCCTAATTTTAAGATGTATTTAAATTCAAACATTGTACATCAACAATTTAAATACATCTTATAAATAGTTTAACAGGAAAAGTCCATAATATTTAATAGATCAATATTAATGTTAATGTACTCTTTGCATTTCCTTCAAAACATCCAACTTACCAATGCTATATTTTAACATCAAAAGTGGTGAAACATTTCCAACTAGTAATTGATTACCTAAATTGATGTCTGTATATTTTTCTTTATTTTGATACTATTATCTTATAACATGGAATCCAATTTTTTTATTACCGTAAATCTTTATAAGAAAACTTATCTTTTAACTGCATCCTTTCCCTCAAACAGTTTTACTGATGTGCAGATTTTGATTTGCATATAAACTAGTTGTATTTTACTTAACTGGATAAGTTATTATAATTTTTATACTATCAGTAATTTCTTGCTAATGTCAAAGCCTCATATAAGAGCCAAATCTGCATAAATTAAGCTTTAATTTTTTTTTAAAAAAATTAATTAGAATTAAACTAGATGAATACCAAATTTGATGAAAATATTTCATATGCTTTATGATTCTAATATAAATCATAATAATGATTATGTAAACATTCATTATTTGTTTGACAGGATTTTAATATTACAAAAGATCAAGATCGATAAATAAATTGACAACATAATATGGATACAATTCTGAACTTGAAAAAAACCTGATCATGTGGCCTTGAAAACTCTTGCATTCAAATATTTAGAAGACAAACCATTCACTTATCAACCAAAGTTAATAGCTTTTTTATGTTTCCTCTAATATTTTCAGTCCAAAGTAAAATAAAGTAGAGCCCTTTACACACCAGCTGGTTTTGGGAAATACCAAGTTTTTGTAACAGTACAGAAATTGTTCTACCCACCATGTCACAAAAAGTAATGCAAGGGTATGAGGCAATATGACTTTATTTTCTGCAGAAACAGAATGATCATTGTGTTGGAATTTGTAATGATTTGAATAAATGGTTTACAGGCTCAAATTAGATTTTAAAACAGGGAGAAGTGACTTCTCCCTCAGCCAAAGTTAGGGAGAAGTTTTTCAAAACAGGGAGAAGTTTTTGCGCAACGCTATTCACGACATTGGAATTTCTGTCGTCCTGTCGCGATCAAACATTTTATCTTGTATTACACAATAGACATTGCAACATGCTGGTCCATCTTCAGAAATATGCATGAGATAATTTAATGTACTGTTTGAAAAAGATGTCAAAAACTTTGATAAAATCCTGCTTTTGGTGGAAAAACCCCATACAAGGCACACTTGAAATTGGAAGCAAAAGTGCTATCTTTAATAATTTGCTTAATTTTGTCATCAACTGGCTCCTTAATGTTAAAGTTGGCTAAGTTTTGGCTCATACTTCTCAGGAGCAAGATCTCACCCTGATTTTGTTTCAAAATTTTATTTATTTATTTATTATTTATTTATTTATTATTTATTTATTATAATATTTTAAATATTTATTTAATGTTTTAAGTATTTGAACTCTTTTTAATAAATAATGATATTAGAGGTGAGCAGTTTATAATCAGTTTAAATTTTTTCATATGTAACATTAAACAGATATAAATTTTATGTGAAAGTAAATTATAAAATATTGTTAAAAGAATTTTTATAGTTTATTTTATTAAAAATAAACTTATATTTTCACAAAATAATATTCCTCGGTGTGAACGTAATTTTTGAGGTGTTTAAACTGGTTGTCTTATCTAAGAAAAGAGAAGAACCACCTTACATTCCAAAAGCATCACTTTGTTCAACTTTGACCTGACCAATGAAATATGTCGAATTTGTATGTTGGTCGATGGCGGCATTGTAAACAAATCCATCGGTGATGTCTCATTATAGTATGTTGATACTTGTGATAAAGTTTTACAATGATTTTACTTTGAAAATAAGTTATCTTCTTTCATCCACAGTGGTTTTATCACTTTCAATTTCAATGAAAATCGCCATAAATCCTAACACAAGGAATAATGTATCAGATAATCGATGTATACTCGGGCTGTAAAACGTCTTTGATTAACTGCCTATTATCTTAGGCGCGTGGGAGAAGTCCTTTCGTGAAGTGTATAATCCGTTAATTACTCAACCAATCAGGATAATTAACATGCATCATGACACCTGTAAATCACTTGTTGACAGCAGCCCAAACAACACCTCGGATTTTATCGTTAAATTAGATAACTTAACACAACAGAGTTCCCGATAATGGGTTTCAAAATAAGGGCGACTTCGACTTCGCTTTTTTCGGGGAATATAGGGCAAAGTTTTTTGAAACAGGGCGAAGTTATCACCCAACTTCGCCCTTATTTTGAGCCCTGGGTTTATATAGAAATACGGTAGGTATAAAAAGTAAATGGGAGTAAACGGGAGAAATAAAAGTTAATTGACATATTTTGCCTACGTAGGTTCATTAGATGCAGTTTTAAAAAATGAACAAATTAAAAAAAATTATGACTCTAGGATGATTTTTAACGATTTTATGGCGAAATATCTATGCATATGTATGATACTGTTCATCAATACGTGTAAGACAGGAGTAAAAGGAGAAATTACAGAGAAGTTAATTAACATTAACTTGTATACCCTAGAAATATTACTATTTTCGTTAATTTTGAAACAATTAAGTTGAAAGAAAAAGGATAATGTTTGTTTTTAGGCATACACTTATCTGGTGCTCTGTAATAGTACAAAAGGCCAAGTTGTGATTAAAAAAACAAGGGTATGGTACAAATTGTTAAACACTGTAGGAACTGTTTCATAAATAAATCCATTCAAATTTAGGACAGAGCATGTTTCTTGGCTGATAGTCAATGGGACTGAAATATGTGGATATGACAAGAGACCTGAATGTTAAATTATTATCGGTAGCTATCATTTAAGTTGGCAATAGACAAACAAATACACTTTAAAGGGCAACAGTTTTGTATTACAAATTAGTAATTTTTCTTACAAATACCTCATCTTCTGACGCCATCTTGGATCTTTTGAGTTTTAGACAACTACACGAGTAATCCTCCCGTTCGTTTCCCGACTAAAGATTCGAAAGTTACTGAATTTCAGGCTAGCATAACAACAAATTGTAATAGATAAGTTCAGTTTAAAGAGTTTTAAACTTTCTATAGAATATTCTTATTTAAATTGTGATAAAAATTTGAATTTAACATTTGAATTCGACTTGTGTGACTCGGGTTACTTCTCGTCAAATTGGATTTGTTTCGAAACGTTTTGATTGGATGATCCACAAAAAGGTGCCAGTTTTCAAATGTATGTTCAAATCCACCAAGTACCCGTGGGTCTGTAGGTTTTTCTAGAGTAAGTATTTCTGGTAAGATAAGAGTAATTCGCATCATAATAGACCTTGCTGTTTAATATACACCCAAAAAACGTATTATTTTCAAACTTTCATCAGCCTCTAGGTTTAGTCAAACATTTAAAACACTATTCCCTTGTCAAACATTGTGGCAGCGTGAAAAATAAACAAACCCCTCGGCAACATGTGTCTGTATCAATAATGTTATAATCTAATAGGTAAAACAGTAAACTTGAGAACGTTATAACTTGATAATGAGCTTACTCCCCAGCCTGTGGTC
>JARBDR010000057.1:10000-29714 GCA_029721355.1 Tegillarca granosa
TATGGTAACATTTATTTTAATAAGTGACACAAATCATAGTTCTTTTAACAGTTCCACTGAATGCTGAATCAATGTGTATTGTAATTTGAAATTGTTTTAAAGGAAACTATAAGTTACATGTACTTTGATTTTTTTTCAGGAAAATTTGTTGTTGGATGAAGATCAGAATATGAAGTTAATAGATTTTGGTTTGTGTGCCAAACCAAAGGTTTGTATTCATACAAATACGAATATTGAATTCATACAAAAATTAACCAAAAAAAGTATAGATACATTGTAGATGAACATGTGGAAATGATGATCTAGGGGCACACTACTCTCGATAGTTTACATGAAAGTATTGTTGCATTTAGTTTGTATGTTAGAGGGAACTCTCAGATCAATTTGTTGTCTTTGGTACAGGAAATGAAATGTGGCAAAATATTTTTACTCCTATAATTTTGAAGTACATGTAAAATTTTGTAATAAAAAAATGTTTGTATCATTTAGTAATTCTAACAGAATAAAATAACTTTTCAATCCTGTAACAATTGTGTCTTTTTATTATTTTTTAATCATGGGTGAAAACCTTTGATAAAATAAATCGCTTACAGCAATGTTAATGCACATTTGGCTTAATTTGTAAGTTGCAGTTTTTTCCCTGCTGGTAAACCTAAGAAATGACTTTTGGTATATCTACACTTCACTGGAGCAGGGATTTACATAACTTGTGGATTTTTGGAGTCCTTGGGACTCCCTAATTTGAATTCAAGGAGTCCATATATAAATTTTGGCAGTCCCCTAAAACATTTGTGAAATTAAAGTTTTTTGCAGGACTTACAGTTAAGTGGTGTATGTGTTAGTTCACAGTATAATTGAAATTGATTAAATCATATAAAATAAAAACCATAAAAATTGAATATCAATTTTTTTTTGTTTTATTATTTAGATAACCAATCAAACAGAAATTGTCATTCTGAGAACTTATATTTTAATTCCCAGAAAATTTTACAATTAAGTACATGTAATTTGTAAACCTTGTAAACACAGTCATCAGAATCTTTTGACGTAAAGGGGTTTTCCAAACATTTAGCACTTGTCTGGCTCGTTAACATGAAGCCCACGTGTAACGGGTCAACCATTCTTGTTTAAAACTTCTTGATTTTTTATTAATATAAGTACTTGAAGCACTTTGTTGTTCTTTGGCAGTAGCCTTTACTTCCTCGTCAGCAGTTTTACTTTTGGTTACTTTGTTCTACTGACAAATTATCTATGGTAACATATAAACAAATCAAAGTAAAATGAGGTCAGTTCAATTGTATAACCCCCCCGTCGATTTCTGCGTCCCGTAAATCCCTGCTGGAGCATAAGAATCATATACCAAAATAATGTGTTGTTGTAGACAGCCACAGCCACACACACACCCCCCCCCCCCCCCCCCCCCCCCCGAAAAAAAAAAAAAAAAAAGAAATAAATAAATAAATAAAAAAAATAAAACAGTTATATGTATATATGTGTGTGTGTGTGTGTGTGTGTGTATATATATATATATGATATACTAGTAAAGATTGAACAATAATGAAACATAATCTGATGGTGCTTTCCATAAAAATCAATTATTTATATGAAACAGTAAGGTCTATATTATAACAATCTGGCCTTTATTGAAATAAATCTTGTAGTTTTTTGTTCTAGGGTGGGATGGATAACTGCCTATTTACATGTTGTGGAAGTCCAGCATATGCTGCACCAGAGTTGATATCAGGAAAGAAATATCTAGGATCAGAGGTAATGAAAACTATTATATTGTAATTACTCATATTCCATCTTATTCCAAATGTTCACTCTGTTGTTCTTTTAAAAGCTCTTGTTTATTTTAAAATAACATCACACTTTTATAACATCATATAAGTAAAATTTAGATTTATAGACCTTCATTGAACCAAGAAAAGATTTTTTATACATCAGTGCTTTACCTGAGATTATGGTACATCCACTACTATAGATGTTTTCTCCAGAGTAAAGGACTAAAATTTGACCATTAAAATTTCTGAAACAAGTTTATACTGTTACAGACAACGTTTGACCATAAAAATTACCAAAACAACTGTTTATACTGTTATAGACAAGTAAACTAATTACACATATTTAATCATTTTGTATTAAACTGTCCTGACTCATAAAAAGTTAAGCTATTGTCACAACGTAACATTTTTGCATTGATGACTCTAGTTGGTAAA
Source organism: Tegillarca granosa (assembly GCA_029721355.1). Classification (NCBI taxonomy): domain Eukaryota; kingdom Metazoa; phylum Mollusca; class Bivalvia; order Arcoida; family Arcidae; genus Tegillarca; species Tegillarca granosa. The sequence goes on from JARBDR010000057.1 coordinate 12,220, forward strand.
CAATAAATTTAAAGAAAATTCCAAACAATAAACATGTATATCATTTCAAATGATCTGTATTTTAAGGCTGATCTATGGAGTATGGGAGTGTTGTTGTACGCTTTGTTATGTGGACATTTACCTTTTGATGATGACAAATTACCTCAGTTGTACAGGAAGATTCAGGTAAAATTTTTAATCCTTTTTTGCCAGGTTGCACAGAGTGCAAATCCGGTTTATAGTATGGTGAATGTCAGGCTGGCAGGGAAAATAGGGTACCAACTTTGTGAACTCAATTCCTCCTACAGTTTTCAACCAAAAACCTTGAAACTTCACAGAATGTTTATATATATTGAAGATGTGCACCCAACTTTATGGAAATATTTCAAGATTTTTTCCCATTTTTCCAGACTTTGAAACTTAGTCACTTTTTAGCAAGTTTTTTGAACAGGGGTTCCTACTTTGTGAACTCAACTCCTCTTACAGTTTTCAACCTAAAGCCTTGAACCTTCACAGAATGTTTCTATATATAATGAAGATGTGCACCCAACTTCATGGAAATATTTCAAGATTTTTTCCCATTTGTCCAGACTTTGAAACTTAGGCATTTTTTAGCAAGTATTTGAACTGGGGGTACCTACTTTGTGAACTCAACTCCTAGGACAGTTTTCAATCAAAAACCTTTAAACTTCACAGAATGTTTCTATAAATATTGAAGATATGCACCTGACTTTTTGGAAATATTTCAGGAATTTTTTCCCATTTTTCCAGAATTTGAAACTTAATGACTTTGTACTGTATATATTAAAAGATTATCAAAGATGTGCACCTGACTTCAAATGATGTAGGGATACCTTTATGACATTACATCCTACTGTGACAGGTTTTAAATTTCAAATCTTTAAAAAAAAAAAAAAAGGATTATTATACATATATGAAAGAAAACTACAAAAATGTTTATGTTCTAAAAGTCATTGGTTTATTAGCTACTGGATGAAAGTGTGGAAAGCTAGTGCTGTCACCCTGTTGCCTATCTGTCCTGTTCTGTCCATCTCATCCAGTCCATTCCAATGTAAAGTTTCTGGTGCACATTTTTTCAATTTACTGTAGCTTTAGAAAATGTTAAAATGATTGAGATTTTCCTAAGACATATATATACTTGTTTCATTACTCTTTCGTATATATTGTCATTGTTGGACCTATTCCCCATTTTTCATGACTTTCTGTGAAGTATATAAAAAAAAAACAACTTGTGCACCTTGGTTTGTGCAATTATTTAAAATTCCTTCCACACTTTACACCCATTCAATAGAAATTTAAAAAACAACCTGGCCCATTAAGTCTTTGACCCATTTTTATACTTTTAACATGTTGTACATGTACTGTATATTTTTGTCCTTTGATAACATTTTTACCTCAGAAACCAATGTGCAGGGAGGGTTCTTTAACCAGCTGCGACACGGGGCATCGATGTTGATTGATTTGATGGGGTTTTACATCCTTGTCAAGAATATTTCACTTATATCAAGAAGTCACCAGCTATAGGTGAAGTGGCAGAAATTTTGACATTTGCAGTGTGTTAAGGGCAATGTGCAGAGAGTTCTTTTACTGGCTGCGACATGGGGCATTGGTTTTTAAGGTCTCATCCGAAGGACCCACAAAAATGTTTGGAAAAGCTTCAAGACATTTCCATATAATTTTCTTACAGAGTGGGAAGTATGATGCACCACATTGGTTATTGTTACATGTATATATAATTTGCTTACAGAGTGGGAAATATGATGCACCCAATTGGTTATCTGAAGAGAGCAAAGAATTGATAGCTTCCATGTTAGTGATAGATCCAAAACGAAGAATTACTGTCCAACAGCTGTTAAATCATCCTTGGTTAATGAAAGGTTTTAATGTTCCAGTAGAATGGCAGAGTAAATATAAGGTAATATGTACACAAATAACGGAGAAATATGACTACAGTTTGTAAGCGTCACCTGAAAAGTCAACATTGAGTCTGTGACACTAACTGTTTTAACCTACCAGTCTTCTGGACTATTTAACTTATGAGCACTTGCTAGACTAACTAAAAAGATACTAATCAGGTATCAGAATACAATGATATTTTTATTAAATCTTTTTTATATGTAAATATTGTGATTTTTATGAATTTTATGCTTATACTATAACAATATTGCATATAATTAAATATATTCTTGATACAGGGAATACAAATTTTTATTTTTTGTTTTTACCTTTTGCTTCTACATGTATTTTGTTACTGAATCCATTTGTATGAATTATGAATTTTATTTTATACAATCTAAAAACAATAAAGTTAACATTGTTGTATCAGCACTGATATCATTCAGAGTTTTATTAAGAAAGAATAAGAATTAGCTCCCTTTGAACACAAATGTGTTTAAATGGAAATATTTCATTTCTACCAGCTACTGTAAAATCACATATATTCGTGGGGAATTAAATTTCGTTATTTTCGTGGGTTACTGAAAACCATGAAATTAAATGTCATCGAAAATTTTTAATAACATTGCCATCAATGGAATTTATTTTCACAAAAACTCAATTCCACGAAAATTTCTACCCACAGAATTTTTTAAAAAGGCAAAACCACGAAATTTCAACCCAACGAATATAAATGATTCTACAGTATGTATCAAGTAAGCATTTCAATCCTATTGAGTCTCTTGTTTGTCTTTGATCAGTGATTCAGGACAAATAAACATTTTGTAAAAACTGATAGTTATCTTGAGGTGAAGAAATAAATATTATTGAATATACAATTTATTAATTATATATGATCAAATATCATATTATCATCATATCTATAACATACAGACTTACAATAAGTTGATAAAAAAAATTATTGTGTCTTTTATAGCTTTTTAAGGTGATTTTAGCTGAAAAAATACTGATTTGACTTTAAAAACATAATTCACTCACTGGCTCACTGACATTGTTATGAATTATACCTCACTGTGAATGAGGACCTTACCGTTTTATTTTTTACTTACAGAGATGTGTAGATGAGGACTGTATCACAGAGATGTCAGTTTATTATGGTAAAACAAAACAGGAAATGGAACAACAGATTACTGAGGTTAGTTTTTGTAATGTAAAAAAATATCAACTATCAGTCCATAAACATGTGGCATATTTAACAGTCACCCCATAGCCTACAGATTCATCAGATCGGTACTTATCCTGCTTTCAGTTATGAGAAGTAACTTAAGAGTAATGCATTTTCCTTGGATAAGATGACATTCCATTGCAGGATTAATTGCTAGCATTTAATTGTACCCATTCATTTAGCCATTTAGTGGACTTGAGTAATGTGAAATTAAATGTTTACTCATCATGAAACTCTGTTGTTGCTCAAACTCATTTTTCTTATTATATCAAGTTCTCTTCTTTAACCACTTGGACACATTTTTAAAATGTTTAATTTTAGTTTCATATCAGATCCTGTGGACACTATAACATGCGACTGAAATATTGCCAGACTCTCATCGTTCAGCTATATTGTGACCAGAAACTGATCCCATTCTTGTTTTTAAATGCACATTTTTCAAATTTAGTACTTTTAATGCCATTGTGTTATTGATTTAGTTTATGAAGTTTTTTTATCATTATTCAGTGGAAGTTTGACTACCTCACAGCTACATACTTTCTTTTGTTGGAGAAGAAAATGAATGGAAGACCAGTACGACTCTTACAGAAACATAGAGTACAGGAACAAACTACACCTTACAGAGTATTTTATTATTTATATTTTCACAATCTTTGAATAAAGTCTACAATATATTCACTCATTTAAGAGGGGATTTGATAGCCCAGTAGTTTGAAACATTGGTTTTCAGATCATAATGTTGATCACTGCCTAGGTCTGAATCCAACTCATTTCAGATGATAGTGCAAGAAAGGTGGTTAGTTGGCTTGCCAAAATGTAAATGTTTTTTTTTCCTGAACGCTCTTTTTTTTTCCCCTTTTGTCTTAGTAATTAAATTGACATCAATATAAATATAAACTTGGTCATACACAATACATGTATAAAATGTGTTACAGTGAATTTGAGGCTTTCCAGACGATATTGTTACATGTTTATTGCTATTTCTAATGGTAATCAAATCATACTGGTATAAAACCATTTAATTAATAGTTCAACACATTTAGAGGTTTCAAGTACACTGATAAAAACTAATTATGTTCATATTATTTTATTTTGTAAATAGCAACGTAGTCACAGTGCCGATCCACACAAGAATGTAGAATTATCTCCCTTAGTCATTACACCTATAAACAGAAACACAGGAAGTAATAAAAAAGATTTAGGGCCAAGACCCACAACTTATGGTGGGGATGAAAGAGGGCGGTGCCGGGCAAGAGAGAGGCTGGCATTCTCATCAAGCGAAGACAAGGAAAATATGGAGAATAATGCTCGTTGTGAAAAAGACAATAATTTTATAGTGCCAAAATCTGTGCAATACAAAGTGTCAAATCCTAAAGTATCACATAAACAAACACCACAAAAAATATTAGCTACTGCACCTGTGAAACCAAGGTCCCCACTGATGGCCAAACAGCTCCAACTACCAGCCTTAGATGATACATGTGAGTTTTTTCAACAGTTGAAAGTTCAGGTTAAGTATGTAATGGCAATTGGCTGATTTTATATTTCTAGCCAAAATCTTTGTATATTTGTTTCTATGTATAATTCTTTAAGTCATCATCAGAAAACGTAAATTTTAGACCTAATCATGACAATCATAACATGAATCTGATGTTGGCCTAAATTCTGCATGAATAAAAAAAAAAGTTGCAAGATTCAAGTGTGAGAAAGGTTGTCAGTTTGCTTGTAGAAAGGTTGATGGTTTTCTCCTGGCATTTCAGTTTCTTCAGCCATCACTTAACTGACCATCACAATAAAAGAGTCGGAATCTTAACAGGGGCATAAGCCATCATTACTCTTCTTTTTCAACAAAGTCGGTGTAGATTGTGTAGACTGACACTGGAAACATTTTCTTGTTTCTTCTATTAGTAGCCAAAAATGCAAATGAAATGAAAAAAAGTAAAGTAATGTCAGGGGTATTCTAAAAAAAATGCTTGCATTCAGGATCTTAAATTATGTGTTGCCAGCCCAAACCACTCAGCCACACATCTCAATAATTATTGATTCTACAACACTACATATTTGGGGATGGTGGGTATAATAATCTAACTTATTTTTGTTATCTACATGTACTTTGTTTTCAGTATGTACACCTGGAAAATCTGATCACTCCTACTTAAACACAACTCTGTCTCCATCACGCTCATATGATTCACAGTTAAATAATCTGAAAAATGAAATACCTCAAAGTCTTAGTCCAAGGAAAAAGTAAGTGTAAATATAAAGTTCAGAGTTTTCATTCATTCATTCATTCATTCATTCAAAATTAGCTTTACAATGTGTATTTTTCTATCTTTTACTAAATGTTGTATGCATAAATATAAATATACAGAATTCTCCTTTTAGCCATTTCATTCATTCATTCATTCATATTCATTCATTTAAGTTTGGCTTCACATATAGCATCCTGCTTGTTGCTTGATGTTGTAAACATATATTTACCTGTATATAAAAATATACTTTTATAGGATAACTGTAGATCAATTTATTTTTGCACGTAAAATTCTGTCAATGTCCATTGAGTGTTAAGCTACAAAAAGATGAATTTGCAATCTTTAACTGGGTAAAAACTTAAATTCAGTATTGTTTCACTTACAAGTATTTAATTTCAAACCTCATAAATTTTAGTTTTATAGATTTTTTAAGAAGTTTTTCCAGACTAGAACAGAAATTCTTAAAGTAATTTTAGTTTATCTATCTATCTTGTTTTGAGGTTTAAGTTAAAAGTTACCATCTTAAATGCCTCATTACAGCAGGATTATTTTCATTTAGAATAGTATGAAAATAAAGAGGTTTACTAGTCTACTATGTGAAACTGCATGACATTTGTGTGGGCTTAGTTAAAAATTTTCTTACAATCTTACAAAGATTAGGTTAATACCACTTCAAAAAAGAATGTAAGAGCATTTTTGAATGTTTATTCTAATGATGAATTATAAAAAACTAATCAACATGATTTCACTTAGGAGCAATGATCCAAAGTTCACGCACATTAAGTATGTGATGTAAATTTTCTCAGTGTTGTGTAAATGTTTCTTGCCATTAGGCTTCATTAAGCCTTGAAAAATTCTGAGTTCTTTATGGATAGCAGAGTCCATCTTTGAGATGTTTTTGCTTCCAGTGTATACATGCATATACATGTATATTCCTGTTTTTCATTTTTAAAATACATGTATTTAAATAACACAATGTAATCACAGTAATGTATCTAATTGTTTGTAATTAAGTGGTATAGATTAGCAGTGTTAAGGATTCAGATGTGCATTATTGAAAATTATCAAACTGGTTGTAAAGAATACATTTAGTCAAAATTTTCAGAGCAAAAATTAATGAGAGGCTTAAAAAATTATTTATCATGGCCATTTATTCAAAGGTTTGTAAGTTTGACCAGTTTATTAGGGAATTTTCAAACAATGATTCTCTTTAAGATATTCTGTAAAACTTATGATAATTCTAGATTTAAACATCTTATAGCAGTCAAATACATGTATATAAAAAAAATACCTGTTAATTACGACATGTTCTAACGTCAATGAGCTTCAAAATTCAACCACAATAATCTCTATGTAAGATTACTTGTTAAAAAGTTGAAATTACTGAAGATCCATTCAGTGGTCTTTATGTACAGGTTTTAATATATACATGTAGATACTATTGTTTCAACACATATTTCATAAGTACTGGCAAATTTTATATACATGTTGTAAGATACGAATTTTCACTAACAAACTGGCATGCTAATGTATCAACTGAGTTTTGATTTTGATTTACTTTTTTCTCAGTAAATTTAATTGACCATTATCAGGAAATTCAGAAAACTCAACTGGAAAATCAACAAGTATTAACTATATAAGTGAAAATATAATTATAGAATGCGGAATGCTTATCTTATCCTTAAACACACACTATTTGTGTATTACATGTATCTTATAAATGCAAACATGTAATTTAGTACCAAGTCATAAGTCTTATACAAAGTACTGGTAGTAAATTAACAAAAACTAAAAATTAAAAAAAATAATTTCCATCACTTATGGATTATTTTTAGTATTTTATATGTTTTCAGTTTTTTTAATAAGTTTGAGTAAATTTTTTCTCATGGTAAATTGCCAAAAATATTTTAATGACAATAGCAATTTTATATTATTATTATTATTATTATAATAATTATTATTATTATTTTGTTCCATGTGAAAATGAGAATTTCATCAAAATTATTCCGGCAATGATAAATTCAAGATAGTTTAAGAAATTATAGAATTAAGGCTTATGACTCTGCATGCTGGGTATGGGGGTAATGAACATACATAACCATGAGCTGCATGATTTGTCAGTAAGTAGAAAACATGTAGAAATCACAGAGATATAGCATAAATACACTGTGAATGCATCTGAAACCAATATTATAGGAGATAACTGTTTAGGATTTGGATGGAGATACATGTATATTGAAGCATTTTATGATTTTTTTGGGGGGAAAATTATCTTGATTACAATAAATTAGAAAATTTCAACTTCAAATTTATTTATTTATTTTCATTATTATTTTTGTTTTATTTTCATTATTATTTTCCTTTTTAAAAAAATTTTTTTTTTTAGTTAACAGTTCAAAGTGATTTATTTATGTTACATGACATTTAGACGTGTACATACTTTTCAGATATTTTTAATTTTGCCATACTACTTTTATAAAGAATTTATGTTGAAAATAAAATATCTTCATTTGTCCAATTTAGGGTATCAAACATTTTATAAAAGTTATGGATAAAGCAAGAGGGTTTACCAGCCTACTATGTCATCTCATAATGTTTTTGTGTGGAACTGCTATAAAGTTGGCATTCTTATATTCTGTAAAAATGGTTATATTCCAGTTATTTTCCAAATGATTCCCTAAAAACATTTAGAAGTATTTATCACCTGAAAAGCTATAAATTCCATTGCAAGATTTTACTATCACATGATGCTTCACAGTGTAACCATGTTGTAAATGTATCATATATAACAGAACTATCTATCATTAGATATAGCTGCATTTTATTTGGCTTTGCTGCCTGGCATATTAGAGGGACAATGAAATGTACAAGCTCACTGTTATGTAATGGGGCACTGTTGAATTGTAACATTTTAGAAATATGGCTAAATCTACATGTAAACACAGGGCAGCATCAGTAGAAGAAGGCTTACAGAAATCCGAGATGGAACTGGACACACCATCAAAGTCGCGCAAAGCTTCAGTGTTTGGTAGTCTTGAAAAGGTTTTCAACATGTTGACTCCTAAGAAACAAAGAAATTCATCATCTGAAGGCCCAAGAAAAGTTAAAGTAAGCAAAAATTTAAAAAGACACTATTTGCCAGTTCATAATGCAGGGTTAGAAATTTAGGCTGATATAACAATCCAAGACCTGTATCATATTAGTCAGACTATAACTTTTAAGTTGGATTTCCTTGACCTTCACTAAAGGTCATAGTATTCTTGAATAGTTAAATATTTAACAACAAACGGAGAGGTCCAGAAGGTTGAAATTTCAAAAATAGCACCAGAGCATCATAAATCTTAACATGTATATAACTGCTTCAACAGTGTTCATAATGATGTGCTTTCTCATACCCACTTAGGTCCTTTTGGTCTCTTGTTAAGCTCAAGTTTCACTGCCAAACCATTGCACTGCCTTCTATATGAGAATTTTACTTGATCTGTCACAAAAATATAGTTTATTCTGAGAATATTATCAGACTGAAGAAGGTTGAATATGTAAGAGTAGATAGGGGATAGATGTTTTCAAATAATGTTACCTTGTTGATGAAATAGTTAAACTTTATTTTAATGTCCCTCAAAAATCTTGCAACAGCATTTGAAAGTCTCTAAGTCTTTTTTTTTTCCTTTAAAAGTTGATTTCATTTTATTGTCAAAATCTGACAGAACAAACAATTGTTAAGAATCAAGGTTTATTATACCAAACACTGCTTGCAAAGAATATAATTAACCCCTAAATTAAACATAATTGTTTTGAATCATAGGCTTTTGATATTGTGATATACTGATATATTGACAGTAAATTGATACTCAAATTTCTGTCACTGGCACCTTTTTTAGTTGTCTTATTATATAATATATATTTTTCAGGCCTTACACAATGTATATAGGACTAATGAATTCAGTGTTGATTATGTCCTTAATAGACTCAAAGCTGTGATAGAAGAAAAATATATACCATATAAACAAAGCGAGTAAGTAAAATAACACACAGTCTGTCAGGTAAGAATGATTCACCTGTAACACATACTAATACTGAAAGCTGTTCTTTGGACTATTCTAGAAAAATTTGTTAGTGTAAATATCATGTTTGAAGTTCCAACAAAAACTTTTTGTCTCCAAAGTTATATTCAGGTGATACTAACACATAGTACATGCTGTATTGTAGCATTGAATTACAGAGTAATTTGAGATGTGAATTTAATATTCAGTTTCATTATGGTGAGACAGTCAAAGTTGTCGTCATGGTAAACTTCATTCAAAATACAGAAAACTTGGCCTTTATATCAACGATTTACAGCTTCAGTTAAAATGTCAGATTCCACCTACTCTCAACCTACTTACAAAATAATCACGGAATCAGTAGTTGCTTAGCTGTATTTTGTCATGGTTTTCCTTTTCATTATTTTTCTTTATGTTAATTATTGGAACGATATCAAATGCCACAGTGCTAGAGCATTGGCCTCAAGAGCCTGTGTCATGTGTTCAAAACCCATCTGGGTCATGTTTGAAAAAAATTGAAATACTGCTTATTTGGAAAAATCTTGAATGTCTTGGTGCTAGAGCATTGGCCTCAATAACCTGTGTCATGTGTTCTGGTTCATATATGACAAAAATTGAGATGCTGCTTCCTTGCTTGACACTCTGCATTAGGAGGACAGAATATCAGCTGGTTTCCTAACACCAAGACAATATTGCTTGGAGTGTAAAAGGCTTTTCTGAAGCACACTGACTCATTGAGATAACACCTTAACAAAAAGTTGCCAGAGTGCTTGCTAGTACAAGAGGGACCATAATACAAACTTTCACCTCTCACACATATATACATGTAAACTTTTTCTTAGATTAATCCTTAGAGATTCATAAAAACTTGATCTTGTCACATATAGGTGGAAAATGCTAATATGATTTTAAGTAACAGTACAACCAAAAATAACAATCCAACTTAAGGGACTAAAAGCAAGCTATTTATATAAACGTGTCTGAAAACCCAATCCTATCAGGAGATTTAATTTTACCAATGAGTTTATTATTATCAATAACTTTGTAGTTACACATTGAGATGTACAGTGATGGATGATTGGGGAAGAGTCAAGCTGGCCTTTGACCTTGAAGTTTGTACATTACCCAAAATGCCAAATACAGGAATATGTAGAAAGAGAGTTAAAGGTGATACATGGCATTACAAGAAATTATGTGAAGATATTCTAGCATCTTGCAAGTTTTAAAAACACAAAAAGGTAATTATCTGGTTAAAAATTTACCCTGTTAATCTTTTTTCAAATTAAAAAAAATCAGTTTCTCTATTCTATGTGAATGAACGTATGATATAACTTTCATCACTGAATAATCTTCTTTATGTTTAACCAATATTTACCTGTTTACACAAAACTGAGCCCATTACATATCTCTGTGCCAGGGCCGACACTGGTCTTTAGGTTAATGGTTAAATGAACTAGATTTACAAACAATGCTATTAAATCTTTATATGTCTAACAACAAATGTAATGTCAGAGATTTTTTTAAAGATGATTTGTTCTGAGATTGTGGAGGAAACTAGAGTATACCCAAAAATCAACCCCTCTCAGTGCATTCAAGAAGCAGAGTTGTAACATTATTTTTACTTCTGTAGGGCTGATTTTAACTGATTAAATAAGATACATGTATATACATGTATATATACTAGTATATAGTTTGAATATTTGCTAATTAATCAATCATCAAAAGTAAAGAGATTATCATAATCTTATACCTCACAATATGGTAATGTTTTGATAAACAATGTTTGTTTGTTAGAGACAAGGGTGGGATAACTTGATGTTATCTCCAGGTCTTCACAAACGCCGATTTTTGGCGAAAAATGCCAATTCAAACTTCAAAAAGCCGATTGAAGAATATCGGAATCTTGTTTTTTTTGTTTTGTTTTGTTTTTTTCCATAAAGAGTAAGTATGTTGGCTTATTTCTGACTTTGACATAATTTAAGTCAACATAATATTATCTCAACATGTCAACTTAATATCTTGACAAGTCGAGATAATATCATGAAAGTTGATGTAATAACACAACATGCCCAGATACTTGTGTCGACCAGTCATGATAAATATCTTCATATCACGACTAATTTTTTTGTAACTTTTTTAACATAAGTATCGCTGCAGGTCGTGATTGGGACACACGTTAACTTTATATATCTTATGATGATCGTTTTTTGCAATTTTTTTACATTACAGATTGATATGTGATGGATACTGTGATGATTTGATACCCTGGATATTTTGTAAAATATTAAATAGCTTGTATTTAATAGCTGTGGATAAAACAAAATGACATAATCCAAGAAATAAATGAAGTTAGACATTATATGATGCCATAGCTTATGTGGAAACATTGCATGATGTCACTATTGATGTGGAAACGATTAAAAAATTGTATGTTGTCACAGTTTATGTGAAAACATTGTATGATGTCAGTCTATGTGGAAACATTGAATGACGCCATAGTTTATGTTGAAACATTTCATGATGGCATAGTTTATGTTGAAACATTGTATGGTGACATGTGGAAACATTGGATGATGTCACAGTCTATTTGGAAACATTGTATGATGTCATAGTTTATGTGGAAACATTGTATGGTGACATGTGTAAACATTGTATGATGTCATAGTTTATGTGAAAACATTGTATGATGTCATAGTTTATGTGGAAACATTGAATGATGTCACATTTGTTGTGGGTGTTTTTTTCAGTGGTATATCTTCCTGAGTTAATTTATTAGAGATTTATTTATATACATGCATTTAGTTTTCTTAAACAAGCCACACAAAGCATTATTTACAAATATAGTGACATATATATAATCCATTAAAATGTTTTCTTCACCCTCACAAACATTCAAAAACTGCTTTTTTATGTAAATAAATGTAGATAGAAATGCAATAGTTTATACATATCACCAGAATTGTTTTTAAAGGTATAATGTAACTAAATCCTGCAGTTGATCAATACAAAATATATTTGTTAAATCAAAAGATTGAATTATTTTTGACAAAAGGTTGTAAAACCATATACTACTGTCTCCAAATTGAATTGGTGCTGTTGTAAAAAAAAAAAAATTGAAGTGTTGGATTGATATTTATTTTTCTGTATAATTTTTTTATCACTTAATTTAATTTGATGAGCTGAGACTTGTGTTAGAGTTTTCGGAATTTAGTAAGTAAAAATTGTATTGAAATTTTTTTTTTTTTTTTTTTTTTTTTGAAAATCTGTTTTTACAAATATCAATAAATGCATTAGACTTTGCATCAGTGTATGATATCTTTAATCATTTTATCTTTATTTTCCCATTTTAATTTGTAAAATTGTGAAAAATTTTAAATGTTAATTTTGATTTTTTTAAAAAGGAATATGTATTAAAGCTACAAAAAGAATTTTAATGTGCCAAAATCATTTTTTTAAAAATAATATTGTTTTAGTTTTGAAAATAAAAAGATAATGTTGAGACTCATGTTTAGACACAGCTGATCAAGTATGTTAAAGAAAGTGCTCTTTTTTACATTTGTTTTGTTTTAAAAATAATGTTTTGTACATAGACAAAGTTTTAGTTTAATTTGAAGTTGTAGCATAATATGGTCTTTGTATTATTTTCATAGGTCTTTATTATGATTAAATCTTAAACTTATCTCACTTTAAAATTGGTAGGGCTTGTTATTATGCCACATGATGTCTCATAATGTTTGTGCAGAACAGATCCTTTGTTTGGATATGTAATCATATAAGTGGACCAACTCTTGTAAAAAGCAACTTCCTTCCGGGAATGTACAAAGTAAACACTTATCACATCTTTCTGTGCAAACATTATTGATCAAATTTGCTTTAGATGATGTTATAATTTGTTCGGATATAGTGATGATATGCTTACCTGAGTGACTGTTTAAGTGATGATTGCTAGAACATCACTATCTAAATGCTACCTGTTAATGAACCTATCTTCATAGTTCCAGTCAGAACATCAGGTCAACACTTAATGCACTAACAAATATTTTTTAGTCTTCTCACTCTACAACATCATGTATGTGTAATAGTTTTAAGGAACAAATTATGCTGCAAGACACAGATTTTTTTCAAAATTCATGAAACCTAAGAATTTTTTTTTTTTTTTTTGGTTTCATTTTTGAATACTTTATCTTCATTTTCTATTTTAATTTAAAAAACAAACAAAAACAAAAACAAAACAAACTTCAAATGCCACTTTTGAAATATTCCGGGTATCATAATCAGCTAACACCTTCTTTGTCACATGAAAGAATTGCAATGCTATAAAATCTATATATCATCATCATTTTGTCATGGACCAAGGACAAAGACTTACCAGAAATGGAATTTGCCAGTGTACCACGTGATACATCAAAGTGTTTGTATGGGACAATTATTTCTATTGGCAATGGAATTGCATAAAGTGATGTTTTCCCGTAATAACGACATTTTTTCCGGGAATATTTGACGTACCGGTAACTGTTATCCATTTCATTCTGCACAAAAGTTGAGAGGTATTGATCACATTGTACACTGGTGAGTTCCATTACTTGTAGCAGCAGCAGTGTCCCCTTTGGGTTTGCAGATGCATGTTATTTGTGAAATATTGAGATTTTGCTGAAATTTTTTTTTTTTTTTTTTTTTTTTTTTTTTTTTTTTTTTTTTTTTTTTTTTTTTTTTTATCTCTTTCATTGAAATACCCAAGTTAAGTTTTACACATAACAAAATCATTGTATAATTAGTTTCTTAATAATGCCATTCAATATTGATTGGATTTTGAAGAAACATGATCAGGATATTTGTTATGGAATAACTCAGTTTAGTGCAATACAAAATCTAAATTTGGTTCCACAATCTGATTGATTGATGCTTTCACAATCTGATTGATTGATGATTCCTGTTATATTGATTTGATTTTAATGAAACTTGGTCAGTTTGTGTTGTGAAATACATTGTGCACTTTTCGTGTATTCATGTATTTCATTTCTATATATTTTATAGATATATGGTTTCCTGATAACATTTGTAATTTTGATTGGATTCTGATATCATCTGAGAAACTTTATAAAATACAATACATGAGAAAACTTATAAAAGTTTATAATCAATGGTGCCTATTTGATAAATCTTGTAATATTGATCAATAGTATCTGGAATGATTGCACATTCAATTTGGGTAATGTCTTGTTCTAATTCTGAACTTTTTTCGACATTGTAATGAATTAGTTTTCAATCATTTGATTGCTTAATTATCTATATAAAGACATGATGTAATATCTATTTGTCCTTAAAATCTGAGTCATATTTATTTTTAAAACTTTCCTTTTCATTTTAATACATTGTCAATGTTCAAATCACTTGCAACAGTTTATTTCTAACCAATGCATTTTTCTATACTTTTTAATTCAACCTTGATTCAGAAATCTTTAGTTACATATCTCTTGTTATTATGTATTATATTGTAAAAATAATTGTACAGTTATATAGGTGTATACTTTTTAATTAATTAATTATGACAGGTCATGCTTGATCAGTTATTGGTTTTACATCTCAATAAACACACAACATAGTGAATGATTAATATTTTAGTTTTCATTTTAAATCTGTATTAAGTTTTTCAATTTTCTGAATTTTTTTTTGATTTTTTAAAAATATATTTTTTTTAGAAAATAGAAAACCATTAATCACGATCGTAAGAATCATTTTCTAAAATTTCATTCCTATTAGCTGTGTTAAAACGGAATCCTTTAACAGGTTGGTCAATGTTAAACCATGATAATTATTTGCTTGGAGCATGAGCGCGTATGAACGGAAATTTCAATGTTTCCAAGGTGAAACCTGACAAATTTTATTAGTTGTCCGTCATTAATATCCAAACATATTCGCAATGGTGTTACGTGTCCCCTACAAAGTCACAAATGACAAATTTAATGAAATTCTGCGTTTAATTATCGTATTTCACTGTTTTTAAGTTTTTTTAAATGACCCGTTTTTAATGACCTAACCACGTTCTAAAATTAGACCCGACAGGCTGCATCTCTCTGGAAATCATTGTTATTTCTGTATTTATTCGAGCTCAAATGTAACATTGTTCATTAGGAACATCATTTATTAGATCCGTACCGTTTTAATTTTTTTCCTAGGAAAACTTATTGCAGCTTTAAGTTAGTTATAAAAATGAATGCAGTAAATCAACATCACGTTGCTCTTCAAATCAGCTCAATCTTTCAAATTCAGCTTTTACCATGATGCAAGTTATATTAGCTTTTAACCTGAAGATGTGTTTCACCAGTGTTGGTTTACCAACGTAATGTAAATCTTCAAACTACTGGTGTCTTAACACTAGCGGTTGAACCATATGTCCGCCATCAAACCCAGGGTCGGTTTGACCAGAGGTTCCTCATCAAACCCATGGTATCTCAACACTCGGTTCGACCAGAAGTCTGCCAAAGAAAAAAATAGTGTCTCAACACTGTGTGTGTGCGTGTATATATATATATATATATGTGTGTGTGTGTGTGTATATATAAAGGATTTTTGAATTTTTTATGTTTTTTTTTCTGGACACAATTTTTTATTTGCATCGATTACCAAATTTGTTAATTTGATTCTTTTCAGACAAGTGGTTACAAAAGATGTTTTACGAAAATTTACACCGTTTGCATTGCCCACATGAAAACTGTCAACAACAAGATTGTCGGTAAAATCCTATCTTTATCTGGTTAAAGCCAGATAAGCGGTGTTGCAAAACAAATATTTATATTAGAAATAAAGTCAACAAACTAAAGTAGCCCTTATCTTTAAACCCGATATAGAAGTAGAAATTTGACTAACTCGATCGTATGGAGTAGATTTGTTGATCCACTGCCCTAGTTACTTACTTCTGGTTGCTACGACAACGAAGCCAATAAAACGTCTGCCTTTAAAACCAGACTATACTTTAATCGAAATGGTTAATGCTTAACACATAAAATGAAATCGAACTTAAAAAATATGTTCTTATAAAACGCCAAATTTCAAGTCTATGTGTATCAAACCTGAATCACGCCAAGTGTTCCTTTTCTGACCCGACATTGACTAGGTTTTGAAAATTTCCCACGCATACTCATTTGGAGAGGCACTTTTGGCATTTTTGGCCCTCCGTCCGTTGGCTACAAACTAAGTAAATATATTTAAAACAATTTCACCTTTCAATGTTGTTGTTGTTGTGGGGTTTTTTTTTTTTTTTTTTTTTTTTTTTTTTTTTTTTTTTTTTTTTTTTTGATTTTCTAAAAATACATTTTTTTAAAAATAGATAACTTATAATCACGATCGTGAGATTCATTTTCTAAAATTTCATTCCTTTTAGCTGTAAATAAACGGAATCCTCTAACCCGTTTGGTCAATGTTCAACGATGATTTTTATGGGTCGGGAGCATGCGCACAGATGTACGGAAACTCCAATTAATCGAAAGTGAAAACTGACAAATTGTATTAATTGTCCGTCATTAATATCAAGATGTATTCGCGATGGTGTTTTGTATCCCTTACTAAGGCACAAATGACAAATTCAATGAAGTTCTACGTTTAAGTTATCGTATTTCATCGTTTGTAAGTTGTGTTTAAATGACGTAAGCATGTTCTAAAATTAGATCCCACAGGCTTCATCTCTGAGAAATTACTGTTATTTCTGTATTTATTCGAGCTTTTATCGTTGAAACAAATGTAACATTGTTCATTAGGAACATTATTAATTAGATCAGCAACGTTTTAATTTTTTTCCTTGGAAAACTTAATGCAGCTTTAAAATAATTGTTCAAAAAAACGAACAGTACATTCAGAAATGCTAAATTACCGTCCTTATAAAGTCTTCACAAAGTCATTTGCCAGAAGACGGAATAAGACTAGAAATATCTTTATAGATAAATAAGTCTTCTAACACAGAAATGACACAATACAAATTTGACATTTGAAATAATAACGAAAATGACGTTACCTTGAAGAAACATGGACAATCTAATTGACTTTGAAGGGTGATTTTAGAAGACATCCAATCTTGCTTGACAT
>JARBDR010000058.1:0-46307 GCA_029721355.1 Tegillarca granosa
AATAAATGATAAATCGTTGATAGCAGGGCCTGAAAATCGACGACTGTAACAGTTGTGCTGTCATTGTTTCTGTTGACACGATCATATGTAGGATTTTAAATATTCCATAAAAATATTTGTGTTATATAAAGCATAATGTTATGATAAATTAGTATGTTTATACGCTTCGGATGTACAATTTATTCAAGAACCTTATATGATTTTAATTCTAAAATAATTAACATAATTGATTTTACATTTTCTGTTTATTGTAGGAATGACGAATCCTCGAGATCTCGCAAGGTTCATAAATTTTTATTTTATAACTGCAATGCTTAATCGTTAAAATGGATATTTACAGTTCATCCTTAAATGTTTGATTTTCAAAACAATAATGTGATTTGTTAAACCACATACAAATGCTTAAGAAGTTTTAAGTTTTATAGATTCTATATACTAAATGCAAAAAGTAATTTGTCTTGATCGTTGATATATCAGATGTGTTAGAAGTTCAATCAAATTTGTTTTGTATGAAATGGAGAAACATGTTGCCGAAAAAAAGGCTTTTAACAAAATTATGTTTAACAGAACACAACTGTCTGTCAAACATTTTTAAAAAAAAGTAACTAACAGGATAGGGTTAATTAATCACTTTGAAAAATTTGGACTGCTTTCAATGCTTTTTCACTTCTCTGCCGATTCAATATAATTTTAAGTTATTAAGCATGTAATGAATACATTTTTCAACTTTGAATGAGGAATTGCACAGCTTACTTTCCTTATTTTATTTCAAAAATTTAAAAGGGCAAACTTAAATGAACATGGTTCAACTAATAGTTCTGCGTCTGGAAGGGATATAGATGAGGATGGATATCTTGATATGAATGGTACGTTGAAAAGATGAATGATTAAATGAATAAAAAACACTTTAATCCCCTTTGCGAAATTTAATACAATAGATTCTAATCTTTTTCCAATTTAATACCCTTTGTCAAACTTATTTCAACAGATACTTACCTTTTATCAATTAGAATTCTCATTTCTCGTCTTTCATTATTATTTGAATAGCCTTTTTTCTTTCAATGATAAATTTTGTGGGCTACTTGTCTAAAGACGTAAAAAAGTGTTCGTAAACAAATGTACATTACAAAAGTCGCAAGTTTAAATGTCTTTTACATTCAAATGTGGCTGTTGTATGTTATTCAACTTATATCCACTGTAGTTCCTTGATATCTTGTGTTATTTTGCTTAATATTATTTATGCATAAAATCAATCGGAACATATTTTTTTGGACATCATTATAATTTTTTTATCTATAACATTTATTTTTTAGAACACGATAGTCCAGCTATTTGCATTAGGTATGTAAATACAATAAAACCAATTAACAATCATACAAACATCAAGGATAAAATGATAAGACAAGTAAAAAATGAAGTATCACAAAACATATAAAAATTCTAGTGTATGTTATAAATTTATCAATTGTATTTTTTTGAAACTTATGTTTGATATTCATATATTCTTATACATGTTATTTAGTTTTGTATCTTAAGCAGTTTTTACATTTTATAGACAATTTATTTATATTCTTTCCGTTATATGTATTATTAGACAAGATCAAAACGAACCAGACTCAACTGGAGGTTATGTTTCTGGAGCTTATAAAGATGCTGATGGTTATTTGATTATGAAAGGTACTTTAAAACGTAGTTAAAACAAATACAAATATTCAATTTTTAAACTATAAGATTTTAACTTGTCTTTTGTATGATGATGTAAAAAACATACATGTTTCTTTTTTTCTAGTTTTGTCTTATTTCTCATTGTATTCTCATTGTTTAATTTTAACGATCTTTTTGATATCTTAATAGTACTTCAAAACTTTGGCATGAGCAGGCATAATCATGTAACCGATGTGGGACAAAGATAGTTAATTATCAAACAGCAAACAACAAAAACTGGATCAATGATTTACATATTGTTAATTAACACTGAATTATATATTCGGTAGAGTTTATTAAAGACATATATCATTATGAACTTGGAAAATTAAACGAATAAGATTTCTTCATTGAAACATCGATGGTATTTAATAACAAGACAATATATTACTAAAATTTCAGTATCTTCCTTTATATTTTTTTTTATAAAACTAAAAGACAAAATATTGCTAATACATTTCGTTATTTAAAAAAGAAAATCCTCAAACTTCAATAGATTGTATAAAAGTCAATTTTGAAGCATCATAAGCAATTACCTTAAACTACGAAAAACATGTCACTATATAGAACAGATGTTTTAAACAATTTATCTTTTTTATGTTTTATACTCGTGGGTCTTAATCCTTAACCTCATTTCAAGACATACAGTGGTGGTATTGTCACAAATGCATTTAAGTATACGGTTCCATATTATCATCGTTCTGTTTTCCCAAACTGATTGAACGGCTGTTTATTTCAGTATAATATTCATTTATTCATTGGATATAAAAGAAAAATAACAAAAATACTTTATACATGTATTTGTTATTTATAATATGTTTATTTTATACTTTTAGGACAAAATATTAAGAATGTTTGCAAACGGTATGTTTTTAACATTTAAGTTTTAAAATACTAAATGATTTTAGACTACCAAGACATATGAGGATTTTTTACTTATTGTTTTGGCAGAATGTGTCGATGCAAATCAGCCTAATGTACAATCAAAAATATAACTCTCCATATAATATCATCGTGTTTGATCCAAGATTTAATTTAGTGTAAGTTCTTAGTTATTGTATTACTTATATCAATATGTTACTTACTGTTAATGATGCGAAAATGAACTATATTTATTTTATTGACGGTTCTGTAGTCTTTGGAGAAATATGCATATACACAAATACATTTAATAATCAAGTCTTATGCAAAATCATAAGTTTCACAACATATTCGCCTAGAAAATATCACCAGCAACATATTTTTAAAACGTATTATATGGCAAATTGATTATAAACTGGATAAATGTTTTTTTTTCTCGTGTAATATAACGATAGTTTTACATTTGGCAAAAGGTGTCAATTTATACTGTATTGTCTTTTTGGTCATATTATTTAGTTTATATTTTCTTCGATATTTTTTGTACCAGCAGGGCTACATTTTCCCTTTAAATATTTTCATTTGGAAATAAATTTATACATGTTTTTCTTATTAAAGATGTGATAAAAAATCAACTGGAAGTAGTGAAAATAAGCAATGTCATGAAGACGAGGGCTACATACAAATGAAGGGTTTGTACATCATAGTTTAAAAAAGTACAAAGTAATTAATTCCGGAATATATAACACTAGAATTAAGAAATGACGAACAAAGACAAATTAAAAGAAATTAAATCAAGAATACAAATACCATAATTAAAAAGCATGTATTCACAGTAAATGCAATTTGAAGCGAAAAATGAATATCCGAACAGGAGGATAAAATACAGTAAAACATTAAAGAAATCGGACTATACAAATAAAAGAAGTAGTTTTTCTTGATTAAATTCTAATTCAGAGTTATTGTCTTTTTTAAAGCTGTTATGAAAGAAAAATAGTCAGCGGTATTATTTACTTTGATTTAAACAGCATTTTAAGTAACTAATTAACTATAAGGTAAATATTTTCGAAAATACTGAAGATTTTTTTTATTTTTTATAGCTCCAAGTGCAAGAAAAAGCAAAGAAAAGGCTTCAGAAGAAAACAAAAGTACAAACAGCGAAATATAAATATAAGAGGCATACACAAATTTTAAATTAGCCAGTGTAAACAATTGTATTTAGCTCCACATTTCAGATTTATAATCATTTTAATAGAGCTAGTCGTTCACCATTGTTGTAAAAATGGTAAGGAAACGGGTTGAGAATATTGAAAAAATTATATAAAGTTTGCAAAAAATTGTTCTGAATTTTGCGATCTTTATTGTTCTAATAAATCTAAAGAGGCGATCCGTAGGTGACCAACCTGCCACTGTTTCAAGCAAATGTTGCAAAAGTCAGGGAAATAATTAAAAGTGATGACAGATGTATGTTTTGTGATATTGCCAACTTTTTAGCATATCGCTTTTGCGGTAGCATTTTATTTTGAAGTGTATTTTGAAAGAACAAACGATATCTGCAATATGGATCCCACATATATTGAAAGATGACTAAAACGGGTACGATTACAAACCGCTTTGCAATTATTAAAAATGTTTCTCAAACTCAATCAATTTGCAAACATTGTTACTAGTGACGAATCGTGGTTAACTTTTTTGAACCAGTCAGAAAAATTAGAACAAACATATGGTTTATTAAACACGGTAGAACCCTAAAGTTGCTAAAAGAAGCATCTGCACAAAGAAGGTTCTTTATTGCTTATTCTTCTTATAGGATGGTACAGCGGTGTGTTATTAACTTTTACGCCCTACGTACTAAATCATATTAAAACCACCCAAACAAAAACGTACATTTACTTATTCCATCGGCAACCTTTGTCGGAGCAAACTGCCTAATATAAAATGAAAACATAACCCTTTTTACGTCTCATTGTGTTTAATGTAAGCTTTAATTCAGTTTATAGACCTGGTTATAGTATCACTTGTATCGATATATTACTTACTGTTAACGGTAACGGACTTAATTATATTTATTTTATTTAGGTAGCTATATGTTTAACTCTGTGGATGAAAAAGCATATGGGCACACATTTGTATCATAAACTCTTTTGCATAAACAAACGTTTCAGAACATTTCTAGCCATCCAAGATATTAGAAAATATACAATAAACATTTTCAATTCACATGTAAACATATTTAGTTACCAATTGATATCAACTTGATTTATAACTTTTTTCTTAAAAAAGGGTATCAAGGTCTAATAAAACGTCAAAGCAAATAATTATCAATTTTATTTTTCTTTTCGCATGTTCTTGTGATAGAAATTCACACTGAATATTTCAAAATTGTAACAGGTTTTTAACAAATGTATAATTTCCTTTTCGGCATTAATTATATAATACAAATACCAATTAAATTTTGATGTGCCAGATGTGACATTTCGGAAATTCATTCCTCATTAGTGACACTAAGATCGAAAAGTTTGATGCATAAAAAATATAAGCTAAACAGTTGTTAATTATGAATCCAAAGTTTCAAATTTATATAAATCCAAATCCAGCTAAGGAATGCTGTGCATGAGGGAACAAACCTTAGTTTTAAATCAATTTAAAATTTTAGACGACTGAAAATTTTGCTAAATGGTACATTTTCTGACAGCACAAAGTAATGCCTACTGAGTTAGGGATACCCTCGGGGAGTTTACTCTAACCGGCAGCGGTACCCACGAATGGAAGGTTTGATCATAATAGTTTTAAAAAAAGATCAAATCATTAATTCGGAATGGTAAGATATATAACATAAGAATTTAAAATGTTTAATATAACAACTTATCAAAATAAGTGTTGAAGCTAAATTTCACCATATTTATTGGTGTTTATAGCTGTAATGAGAGGCTTTTTCAGATTTTTGTTTTAATTGGATGAGCATTTCATGAAAAACACTTACTTTCTCAATGTTTGTTAATATATAATTTTAATTAAACTTTACTTGTGTTAAATAACGATCATTTTGGCAACTGTATAATACGTTTCTTACTTAATGTTTCTTCCCCTGAAGCCTGTGAAATGTCCGGAAGTATTTCATATTGATTACTTTATCTGTTCTTTGTTATATTTAGTACAAGCAGGGTTATAATTTCCGTTAAGATATATATTTGTATTAAAAATTAAACTAATACAAATATTTTTTCATATTAAAGATCAGTTAAAAAATCAACTAGAAGTATTAAAAATAAGCAATATACAGATGACGATGTCTACATACGGATGGAAGGTTTGATCATAATAGTTTTAAAAAAAGATCAAATCATTATTTCGGAATGGTTAGATATATAACATAAGAATTTAAAATGTTGAATATAAAAACTTATCAAAATTGAATCAAAATACCTTAATAGGATTAAAGTAACATTCACAGGACGAAAAGCTTTCTATAAGCCAGCTTATAGGTGGATTAAAGGTGCTTATAGCTGCCTTATAGGAGTCATAAGTCATCTATAAGCTGCTTATAGAAGACCTATAAGCCATCTATAGGCCAGGCTTATAGATGGCTTATTGGCATTCAAAATATAAGCCACCTTTAAGCCATCTATAAGCCTTCTATAAATATTCCTAAATTAAAAAGGTGAAGTGGTTTACAACACATCCTATAAGCCATCTATAAGCCTTTAAAAGCTAACGATTTTTTAAAAATCATACACATGCATCATTTGATAAAAATGATTCAAGATCTAATACACTGTAATTATACATTAAATGTACCAAGTATATTTTTAAAATGTTTCGCTTTCAGTGAAATTTGTATGGAAATAATTGTTTAAGTAGTATTAAATAAGATAATTGTCAGTCTAAAAGCCACTTCATATTTGGCTTAGATCATCATTGTTTACAACTAAACACTTATATGCTGACGGAGCATATTTTGCATACTTGCATAGAGTACAGATCATTACTGTAAATGTTTTCTGTGAATGGTTTATATGACTGAGTGTAGTGGAAAGAGTTATAGTGGTTTATGCCCCAACCAATATTATATCACTTATTTCGAGGTGGTCATTTCTGAGATGGTGGAGAAAAACCGGAGTGCCTGGAGAAAACCACCAACCTTCGGCAAGTAAACTGACCAACTTTCTCACACTAGGATTTGTCAAGAGTGGGATTCGAACCCAGTCAGTTAGAGACATGGTGGATCGAAACGCTCTCTTTAGACCACTCTTGTTTATATGATGCGAAATACAGATATACAAAAAATCTAACATGCAAGCATAAAAATGATACTTTCGGAAGACATGTAAAAACTTAAGGCCTGTCTTAAACTGCTCCGTGTTATGAATTCATGAATCAAAGTTCCAATATTATATAAAAATCCAAATCTAACTCTTTAATCAATCTATCAGTATTATAGAGCTCAGCAGATTTCAACCATGCTATTTATGCATTTACTGTATCAGCAAAATCATGTCATATGCCTTCCTTATACCAGTATAATGACGTTTCCCATCTTTACACAATCTTTCATTATTGTATGTTTTATCAGATTCCTCTGCGATCTAAACAGTACATTTTCTTTTTAGCAACCTTTTATCATTAAGGTTTTTCTTTTGTTCTGATATATATATAATTTTACAATTCGATAAATTTGAACAAATTTGGTAAGCTTAAATATTTTCAAAGACAAGCTTTTAAAATACAAAGGTAATGAAACTTTATTTACTTATAATTTTTGTTTACAATCTCAGTATGAAGAAAAAAATTTGCACATAAATCAAAGAAATTACAGTTTGGCATCAATCCCAGGTGTACGGCTAAACTATGTTGAATATACAATATTTCAGGTAAAATTGACTTTGTTCTAAATTTCTAGATTTGTACCCTAGGAACTCAATTAATATTTCAGTTGTCACTATCAAACAGTCATTCAAATTATGTAATTAGTTACTACTGGAATCTGGAATTCCCTTGTGTTGAATCCTTGGTTTTGACTATAATATAATATTTGCACGGTTATTTCTGAAGTTTTTTTCATACTAAATTGCTTTCCATTCTTTTTTTCTGCAAATTTTACTCCGATGACACAATGTCTACATTTCTTATCATCTTCACTACTTTCTTTTTCACCCAGTTGGTTTCACATCTTTTTTGTCCTTTATAAATCACCAGTTCCTTTTAGTCTAAAATCAATGAAAAAATCAATATTAACTAAGACTAAAGTTTGCATTTAGTGGATTATAACTATATAGAAGCATATATCGAATCACAAACAAGAGTTATTGAGTGGATTGTGATTGATGTCCCCGTCAAAATTTCTTTCACATATATAAAGGTGGTAAGTTCTTGATGGAGAAAACTAGAGTACCCGCAGAAGACCACTGACCAGCAAACAGACATACTTTATTAAATTAGAATTTTTTTTCGATTCTGGCTAATTATTTGTATTGTCATAATATTGTTCAAAATTAATGAAAAATTTCACTCCTGTCCCCAAGTACCTGTGGTTTATTTCAGTAGTTTTATAATCAATAACGTGGGTCACAGATGAAAATTGGGATTATATCCCAATCAAATGAGATTTTCCCGACATGTGTTGTTGTTACTCCCATAGATAAAGATATCAGGACTGTTAATACAAGGGACTGTGTTATATAGTTTAGAGACAGTGGCGGCAGTTCCAATATGAACCATTTTGTGGAGCAATGCATGAATTTGTTTATGATTTCATTTCCCACTAATAAATAGAAAAAAAAAAACGACTGAACCAAGGTGGGTAAAAAATTAGAATAGTTGAACACCTTGTGTTATGAGAGAAAGAGAGAGAGAGAGAGAGAGAGAGAGAGACAGAGAGAGAAAGAGAGAGAGAGAGAGAGAGAGAGAGAGAGAGAGAGAGAGAGTGTGTGTGTGTGTGTGTGTGTGTGTGTGAATTAGGTTCCGAGAGGCAATTCCGACTAAGACTAGTGCTACTTTTGATACTTTCTGTTATCTAAGAACTCAATAAATCAGTAGCTCAGAAATATTTTGGACAATTCGTACCCAAGACATTTCATACCCAGGACGTTTCGTACCCAACTGGACAATTCGTACCCAACATGTCTGAACAATTCGTACCCACAGTCAGGACTTTTGGTACCCAAAGTCAAGACTTTTGGTACCCAAAGTCAAGACTTTTGGTACCCAAAGTCAAAACTTTCCGTACCCAAAGTCGGGACTTTTCGTAACCAAATTTATTCAGCGGCAGGCTGTCTTAAATAATTGATTATTGAATATAGTTCTATAATTGAAATCAATATTGCGTCGGAGAGATCATGCTGAAACAAAAACAACAAACTGCATAAGAAATTTGATTTAATTTGACTAATTTATTCAATTATTTTTCTGAAAATGACAAAAAATATACGATACACATTCATTAAAAAAACACATAAAAGTTTGCTAATAGATAAATTGTGAGAAAGAAAATAAGTTACATTAAAATAAAAAATATACAGATAAAAAATATCCAATAACGGAAAGTCACACCGTACGCCTCACAAGAAAACCAACTATTTACACAATTACACAATATAATAAGAAAATTAAAACCATACACATGAAAATATCCATTAACGGAAAGTCACATTTGTCTCTAAACGTATATGTTGCGCCTCGCATTGAAACCAACTATTTACACGAAAATATTCAATAATGGAACGTCACTTCTCTACACGAAAATGATCATTTATGCGCCTCACAAGGAAACTGGCCAGCTGTTTACACAATTACACACTACGTCATCGGTGCATAAATTCTGCCACATCGTTTAAGAATATGACTAGTGGAAACCTCGCCGTTTTCATATGCGTTCCACAATGAATGTAACTTCTTAAACAACTTTAATGTCGACTTTCTCTGAACACGCTTTAGTTTGCCTTCACAAATCAATTTAATTTGAGTTGGTAAACACTTAGCTTCCCGGTGTAAAAGCTGTATCAACAAATAAAATGGAACATTTGTCGATCCATGGGCACGATCATTAATCCTTCTGTGCCATCCTTCGACGTCGTTGTTTGTTCTTACAGACATATTGAACACCGACCACGACGAAACAGTCCAAACAGAACTTGTCATCCAATTGTCATGAATATTATTTAATAACTCTACGATCTGAGTGGGATGTGAACCGGAGGATAGTTCTTCAAATGCATCCGGGATATGTTCTGCTGGTAGGAGAGGCAAAGCGAATAACTTCCGGATGAATTTATGAATGTCGTCCCTCTCGTTGTATGCCACCTGAAATTAAAGACAATAAACATTAGATAGTTTACTGCTAATTTGTTTAACTGTGAGATCATTGTTTAATAATTGACATAGTGTTTTTTCGTCGTTAAGGAAAGATAAACGAAAGCACGCGCAAACCGCATCCTCTGCGAAACAGATTATGTTAAATTTGCGCGGGATTTACAAAAATAGATAGGGGCCTACTGTTATTATCAAACCCCGACTTCATTTGTTCAAGCAAATAAGTCAGAACATATTTACATCTGAATATTAAAGTTGATAAAATATTTGCTGAAATAACATCCCTGCTAACTGGATAGATTTTACTTGCTGAAAAAAAACTTGACTGTAGGCACTGATTAGAAAATGAAGAAATTAATTATTTACCTGTAAACCTAGAAACTGCACTTTACGCCACACTGCTTGAGACCAGTGAAAGACACAGCCGTGTATTGGAAGACCAAAGGCTTTCTGTATTCCTTTCCATATACCTTTCTCAAAGTCGGTGACAAACGACGTGACGGAAGGCACACTTGGAAGTAGCTTCTAATTTTCTTGAACACCTGTAGTAAAAACCACAACATAATTAGAATACAATAAAATATTTATGTAACGGTGAAATACGATAAATTAAACATAGAACTTCCTTGAATTTGTCATTTGTGACTTAGTAAGGGATATATAACACCATTTCAAATACATCTGGATATTAATGAAGGACAATTAATGCAATCTGTCATGTTTCACCTTCTCTAGTCAGAGGATTCCGTTTATTTAAAACTAAAAAAATATGTTTTTAAGAAAATTGAAAAACTTAATGCAGCTTTAAGAGCAAATAACAATCAATTACCTTTTTGTAATCTTTGGTTCGTTTCCCAGACATAAAGACATAAGCCAGGAGTACCTGCTTCAAGTTTTCACACGAACGGATAAAGGCATGGAAAGTCAGTAGTTGAGTAAATGGTTTTCGGACTAATTTGAAGGTGCCGTCGACATAGATGGTCTTAGCTTTCCCAAGGAACTCAATTTGTTGATCAGTGGCAAAAATAATGTGTCGTCGTTGGTCCACTTTGACGTCATACCGAAAGAAGTCATCTGGGATGAATTCTGTGTTTAGCTGAAAGTATATAACATCATAATAAAATCAGAAAATACGCATAGGATATTTTTCACTGAAATGCAATAGATATTGATATGTGTAAATCAGTTTCATATCTTATACGATATTTTTCACAGAAATGCAATAGGTAATCCGTTTCATAACTTATACAATTTATTGGCTCAAAATAAATACATTGATATCAGTTTGATAAGATCTTGCAAAATCAAAAATCAAAAAATTACCTCAAAATCAAGATTCTGGGGTTCAGGAGGACGAAGCCTTTGTCTTGCACGGTTGGCATTTCTGACGAGGTTGGGTATTTTGGGTCTGGCCCCCTCGGGCTCCCTTAGATCGACAATTTCGGCTAAGACTTCTTCTACAATCTCGCTAGCTGAACGGAATACATCAGCTACTGCTGCACTTTTCACCTAAAATGAATAAATACATATGTAAATAAATATATAAATAAATAAGATCAAGTTCTTAAATTGAGATTTTTTGTATTTTATTGTGTATTATGTCGCGTGTAACATAATTCTTGTGAAGTGTAATTGTGTCATTTTGCATAAATTTAACATATACCTGTTCTTCTATATTGGCTGCCGATTGAATGCCTGGGACACCAGGATGACTGTGAGGATGAACACCAGGTTGGTAAGTATCTGTGGTTTGTAATACAGTAGCTGGACATCTTTTATGTTTTCCTCTAACACTGCACCACCAGTATATCTTGCCAGCATTGGTCTCTTTCTACAAAAGCAAAATGAACAATTAAATCACCAGTATATCTTGCATATGGGTCTCGTTCTATAAAAGAAAAATGAACAATTAAAACACCAGTATATCTTGTGATATTGGTCTCTTTTTACAAAAGAAAAATGAACAATTAAATCACCTGTATTAGTCTCCTTCTACATTTAAAAAATAAACAAAACAACTTGTGAATCCTACATTAACAGTGTAAGTGTATCCATGGCTATCCACCAGCTTTGGCTTTCCACGTTTGGAGCCTGTGTCAAGAACCTGGTAGCTCACCGGAGATGTTTCAGGTGCTATGTCGTCCAACCGTTGATCGATCACTGATCTGTAAAAAAGTAAATAATCTAAGTACTATACTTGAGATTCATTGTCGCATTACATGCGCATATATTATTTATATTATTTATATGTATAGAATGTACATTGTTTCAATAATTTAAAAATATACAATTGAAAATGTACTAAGTGCCAAGATCTGAAAACTTGTTCATTTTATATATATGTATAAAATTTCCTTTGTTTCAATGATTTTTAAGACATTATTCACTTACTCTTTAATCTGAGGTCGTGGTACTGTAAAGGATGTACTAATGTTAAAGGAAGATCGGTCCACCTCGTCGGTCTCTGACACAGTGGCTACAACAGGGACATCTACTTCCATAGCAACTTCTACTGGTGTATTGACATTTCCACTAAAAAATACAGAATAATTACATCACCATAGTGTTCTGTCATATGGACGGGAAAATATCAACTCTTATATAATGTAATTTCCCCATTTTTGGTGGATATTTATTCATATATGCCTTTATATTTACAAAAATCTCAATGTACCAAATCTTCATGTCGCGCGTTAAGAATGTACCAATAGCCATCAAAATAAGAAATTAACTTTGCTAATTCTATTTTATTGTATGTATGATCAACTTACAGCGATAGTCTCGTGCTTTCCTGATCTGGGACGCCTATATCATTATCTTCAATGGCCATGGGTTCTTCTGTCACAGATACTGTTTCAGAAAAACGGTTCTCTGGCATTCCACACTCTCTACACCACCAATTGATGATTCCATTACCTCTAACGGTTTCCCAATACGTGGCAACGTCAATACCTGTAATAATTGTCGTAATGGTATAGAAAAGCCGTGGATGATGGTACTGGGATTGTAATCAGAATGCAAATTAATATTAATTATAATCACAACAACAAGCAACAACAACAATAATTAATGAGAGCCATCGGAAATATCCGCTTTGAATTTTCAGACGATTAGTGTTTTTCTGCCAAATTTCATAATTTTGACATCTAATTTTGAATGTATTATTTTATAAAATTTCAAAATTATCCCTTTTTATCTGATTTTGAATTTCTTTTAGAAAATAATACGTTCCAAATTACCACATGACAACTAATTATGAATGTTTTTTTTATATAAAATTTCAAAATTACCACATGACATTATATTTAACATTTATTATATTAAATTTGACTAAATTTTAAAAAAAAATATTTGATATGGTCAGATATTAACTATTCCACTTACCAGTATTGCATGTCCTGTGTTGCCATCTCTGACAAGTTTCACACTGGAATGCGTGCTGTTTCGGTCTGACAGTTGCCTTACAAACAATGCAGGCACTACGACGTGGTGGCATGATGGGAAATGAATGAAGATTAATTCAATTTTCTGACATTTTATACAGAAATCATAACGATTCATCTATGTTGTTGTTGAAACAATTTTTTTGTAAAAATATACATTTACAGTCGGCACATTTTTTTCTTTCTTTTCGTAATGTGTTTCTATTAAAAACACCAGTGTGTTTTTACACGTGCATAAGTATAAATTAGTATTTATCGTGGTTTCCCGCTTATCCAAGCTATTGGACGTACATCTTTAATCAGTTACACGCCTTCGTTTGAACACCGAAGCATCAAAGGTAACATGTTTAATTAAAACTATACATTCATCGATAAAATTATACAAAAGACAAAGTACTGTTATAAAAACTTGTATCGGGATAATGGTAACACAAGATTCACATAGATGTATTGCAATCTGATATCGATAAAAATTCAATTATTATTATTATTATTAATATTATTATCATAAGTAGTAGAATTAGTAAAACTCAATAAAAAATGCAAAAAATTAAAAATCAAATATGGTTACGAAATGACCAACGGTGTGGGTACGAAAAGACCAACGGTATGGGTACGAAAAGACCAACGGTATGGGTACGAAAAGACTTGCCAATTTCGTAATGGGTACGAAACGTCCTGGGTACGAAATGTCTTGGGTACGAATTGTCCTGATCCCGGTAAAATCTTATACAGGTATACCTTTTTAACAAAACACTGATTTTACCATGTAATTCTAAAGAAAATAAGGTCGAATTCCGACAAATATCCTCTGTTTTATTATTATTAATATTATTATTATTGTAATTATCATTAATAATAATATTAATAATTATAATAATATTAATATTATTAAAATTATTTTTTTCTGATTTTAGTTGGAATTTTGTTTTCTCGTTCATTATCATTGTGGTTTCTTTCATCATAATGATATCATTATTTATTTCTCCACAATTTTATTATTTCTAATAATTTTCGAAATCAGTGCACCCTTCTTACCATGTTAATGTGACGTAAAATAAAAAACCTTAGAACATGTTCTTGATAGATAGATAGAAAGGTAGATGAATGAATTGTATCCTACACCTATAATGTCTTTATTTATTCATTTATTTATTTATTTAGTTCTTTTTATTTATTTATCAAATTATTAATTTATAAAAGCTCACGTAAAAACCTGAAATTCTAGGGACCCCTGTGAAATCATAGAATATTGTATAAAAGGAATTATATGAAGAACAAAATCTGATACAAATCTGATTTAACCTTTTAATGTATGTGTAGCTTTTCACAATAAAACTGACAAATTTCTTAAAGTAAGAACCATATTTCAAAGGAAAAGACGTCAGCATAAAAAATATGTCAAAATCCAAGATGGCTACCGATTTTTTCTAGATGATACATTTTTATTAAGATGTTTAAAAAATTATACAGACTGTAAAATGTGAAAACATTATTGATTTATGATATAATATGTACTTTAAAAGATGCTTATTTTCTTACAATAGTATAATCCATAATATATAAAAAAGAAACTTACAACATTTTGCAAAGCTGTTTTTGTCCTGAAGATGTTACTTTCCTCTTGTTGATGATACTGAGTTTGAACAAATCCAAAGGATGTGATTGGTCCATAAATTAGCCTCTTTTTCAATCCACCAATCAAAACTCTTCATCTTAACTCATCTCTCTCTCTCTCTCTCTCTCTCTCTCTCTCTCTCTCTCTCTCTCTCTCTCTCTCTCTCTCTCTCTCTCATGAATCATAAGGCAAACATTAAACATACAAAAAGGGTAAAGAAAATAATAAAATGCAATTTAATTGATTTTAATATTTCCTAACATGGAAAATTATATTTAATTACATGTTGTATAAATTTGAGAGAGAGAGAGAGAGAGAGAGAGAGAGAGAGAGAGAGAGAGAGTATATGGTTTATTGTGAAACTTAAGAATATTGAGACTGTATAAATACGGGTAATTGCCAAAAAGAAATTGAATATTAAAATATATTTGGAGATAATGTCAATTTTAAAAAAATAAAAAAAAAAAAATTATAAATGTAAAAATCAAATATATGATACCTTAACAATTATATCAACAATTTTGAATACATTATACCTCATCCTTGATCTAGTGTCTGATCTTAAAATATACTCTTAGATATGACTAGTGAACTAAAAGGAGGTCAAATGTTTTTACTTAATGGACTACTAGCAAAAACTATCAAAGTTAGTTTTAATTAATTAATTAATTAAAAATAATAATTGTATTGGTTTAATGGATGAATAAATAAATAAATAAATAAATAAATAATACTTTTATTGGTTTAATAAATAAATAAATAAATAAATAAATAAATAATACTTTTATTGGTTTAATAAATAGATAGATAAATAAATAAATAAATAAATAAATAAATAAATAAATAAATAAATAAATAAATAAATAAATAAATAAAATGGCAATCGAATTTAAAATAATTGTGTAACTAATAATATGAACATTTCTTTGCTTTTTATGATCTTCACGACATTCAAAAATATGTCTCACATGGCATTAATAATAATAATAATAATAATAATAATAATAATAATAATAATAATTTTACATTTAATAGTACTTATTGTATTGTAATTCTCGTGTCATTGAGTTTTATTATTTGAATTAAAATTATAACATTTCATCCATTTGACATTTTCTGTACACTGAATTTACAAAATAATCTAACATGCGAGAAGTTAGAAGATTATCAATAATCTAAGTCGGTAACATCCTGTTTATTAGACCATGCAATTTGCTTAATTGATTGAAAGGTATCAATACAGTGATAAACTTGTCAATGTTATTTGTAATTTTGATTTTTGGATGTTGACAAATTATGTTGGAAGAACTGGTGTACAATATAAAATTATTAAATTAACACCAGATGATTTGAAATGATTAATCGGAAGACCGACTTGCTGACGGAATAAAATTCTTTTTGCTTAAATTTATTTAAATCAAGGAGATGTTCTTATTTAACAATATTGTTATTAAATCATTTAAATTCTTTTATAAACTTAAATTCCCTTAAATTTCTAGTGTCATTAATACGGGAAATAGTTCAACAAATTGTACACTGACAGAAAGACATGTCTTTTGCTATTAAGCAGTTTGTATTCACTGTATCTAAGGAGGCTAAAAACTCCTTTACTTGAAATGTCCGGATGTCCGGAATGATCAGTATTTAGCTATATAAATTAATTTAATCCTGGTAAGCAGGATAAAAATCTTGGTCATGCTTAAAACTGATCTAAGTTTGACTTAATTATAATTGAAAAAATAAACAAAAAAGCACATAAGAGGTTTAACAAATAATACTTACATGGAATATATTATACAGTGTTATTCAAATTCCTTATCACATTATCATACAAAGCTAATCTGTTATTATGTGACTTTATCACAATATGGCGTCACCAAATCATTTATCCAGACAGACTTTCAAGGATTTTATAGGAAAGGTACCGTGTTATAGTTACCTTAGAGCAATGGTAATAATAAGATGCCCAATGGGCGTGATAGGCACACCTGATTAAAAACAAGCACTGTGAACACTGTCATGCAGTAAATGTACGTCACGTGCTTTTCCACTGCAGTAATGTGGAAGTAAATAAAACTCGTTACCAGAACAGTGTTGATATCATTGATGTGTTTGGAGTTCATGTGTTTACATATATTGACAGCTTGAGTGAAATTCTGCAGGAAAACACTATTCTTGGGGGAATGATAGGACATTTAACAGAACATTTTCAAAACGTTGATGTGTTAACTTTTGATACCACCAATTGCAAGTTTCTGTTAAATTGTTTAAAAATATAGACTTATATGCAACTACTGAATAGACAGGAAAAAAGCTTACTGTTGCTGCTGTGTAATCTTCAGCGCTTAAATACTCAATGAAAGTATACATCTGTTGCACATGGAAACATAGCCACACACACACACACACACACACACACACACACACACACACACTAAGTACTACGATTATTACACACACTCACTAGGTATTCATTTCTGTTCTTTTCAAACTCTTCTTCTTGTTCATCTCTATCTGTACAATTGCATCACAACACATCATTTATATAATCCCTATCAATAATGTATATAGTATTTATTCTTTCTTTTTTTATGTAAATATGTTATTCTCACTTTCATTTCTACCTACTCTCGCGTGAGAAGGCAATAAAGATTATATATAACTATAACATTGATCAACATATAGTTACAAATCTTTTTACTTTGTTACATCTTGTCATGCTGCATATTTTTGCAATTTATTGTTATTATCTTTCTATGAAAGTTTTCAAATAAATAGCCTAAAACTTCAAAATTCATAAAAAAAAATAACGCATTTGGGGCAATTACTCCCGAAAAAAACTTTTTTGTTTTTTTTTAATCTGATAAATTATTTGATCTTATTATATCATTATCTTTTTATTTAATCAAAATATAGCCTTTTAAAGATAATTTCAAATTTTTATAGAATTTTAACGCAAAAGCTCATAACCTATTTTTCCACCAAATTTCATGAAATTAACAAACTTTAAACTTAACACCCTAGAGAAGCCACATCAGTTTTTTTCTCCAATTCTTGGTTTTAAAGAAGAACATTTTTAAAGAATTTTCACCCATAGGTAATCTTTACCTGGTTTAAGTAGCCATGGCAACATCA
The DNA here is from genome assembly GCA_029721355.1 of Tegillarca granosa. Taxonomy (NCBI): domain Eukaryota; kingdom Metazoa; phylum Mollusca; class Bivalvia; order Arcoida; family Arcidae; genus Tegillarca; species Tegillarca granosa. The sequence continues at coordinate 18,067 of JARBDR010000058.1, forward strand.
TGAACAAATCTTATTTGCACCAGTCCAAATATGCTTCTGAAAAAGGTACATTGAAATCTGTCCAGTAGTTTCAGAGGAGAAGTTGAAAATAGGTGTTAACGACTTATACATAGGCACTAATACACACACGCTGCGTCTTGCCATGAGCTCGCGTGACCTTTTGGTCAGGTGGGATAAAAACTTATTAAAGGAGGACAAAATATACATGATGTAGTTTAAAGGTAAACGTTAACCATTGTCTTTCATGTCTTAAAAAAGTTGTATATCAATCACGAACAATACCAGTGATAAAAATTGTGACAATAGTTTATACATTATTATTTGACTAGCTGTACTCGCGTTCCTAGTTACAGAAATCTCTATAAAGTTCGTCAATTTCTGTTCCGCAAAACTGGTTCTCTGTCTTTGCAATTTTCAATGTTACGCTTTTCTGACAACTTTGCTAACTCTATATGTCTCCATAAATGTCTGTATCCAGAATTCTTAACTGATGTCCAATATCTTTATTTTAATCTCTTTACTATCCTCTTGACTTTTAATCCTGCAAATTATGGTAACTGTTACATCAAAAGCATAGATATGTTTCATAAATTATGCAGTAATAACATGGCATTAATTATTTACCTGTTCATTTTTTCAGACATTGTTTAAATTTAAATTAAATTTAAAAGCAAATAGATAAAATTTGCTACCTTTCAGAACAAAAAAGCAAACTTTCATGCTGAAAATCATGATAGCTTTAAATTAAAAAAAACTACATTAAAAAACATAAAATTAAACATTTTACAGACAATTTCCTGGGGGTTCTTCTTAATGTTTCTCTATTTCAGATTCCCATTCAAAATTTGAACTCTCGAAATCTTCACAAATGCAAGATTAATCTAAAGTAAAAAGATATACATTTCTCTACATAGCATATTTTATTCTTATTGTTTCAATTAAAACCAAAATTAAAAAAACACAAATTTCTAATTGCATTTCCCGGGCCTTTTTTAATTCAAATTGGTTAAACCTATAAATATTGTCTACATTTGTTATAAAATGCTTAATTTAAAAAGCGATATTTTTCAGTGGACTCTTGCATTGAATCGTAAATTAATGTACTTAACAAATGACAGTACTTTATAAAGTGAAATGGTTACTTTGGTTAGATTAAAAAGTACCTGTACAAAACTTTTATACAGATAAACATTGAACATATTCGTGAATGAATGAATATAGGTAACATTCTTATTTATTTCAGTTTTCCTTGTCAGAAAAAAAGTTCAATACTATAAGGTTTGGATAAAAACTACATGTATGAATCTCAAGCTATCTTACCTTAACTTTTTAATTAAGTTCAGCTAAACTGATGTTGTTAAAGTTATCTCCTGCTTTGGGGCCTTGCCCGCCTTTCTCCATCAGTAGCAGTTATTTAGATAATTTTGCAACCTACATTGTTGCCTCGGGTAAATGGTAATACTCCAAGTGAACATTAATATCGTGACTCATGAAATTTGCTATAATATCGAGTTCTAGTATCATTGGAAGCAACAAGACGATTATAATGTTTAGATGCCAACTTTGATTAAAAGTTAAAAGTCTATGAGAGTTTTCACATCATCAGCGATTCACAATGTAGATTTAGTACAGCTTCTTTTATCTTTATAGAGTGTTTTTAAAGCGTTTGATAACAGATTTTCTGCCCTTTCTATCTCTAACAATTTAAAAAAAACTCTTCATCTTTATTAACTTGCTCCATGTTACCGTTTTGAATATCGGAACTTATGAAAATATTTGTACATTTTTGTAATAATTGACCAAGATTAAGAGCTAGAGATGGTGTTTACCTCCCGATCAGTAACCAATTGCATAAAGCAGGCAAATAAAAAAAATCAAAACATATAATTATTAAAAATTTACCTTAGTTACATGTTAAAACAGTAACCATATGCAAAGACAAAATCTATAAAAATGTTAACATATATTAAAGGAATAATTATAATTAAACTCCTTATATTGTAGATGTTCGTTTTGTGGGGGTGTTTCAAGTATATTACATATTTAACAAATAATTATACCAAACTACCGCACAGTTAACTTACAATCCGACATTAGATATTGGTTTATAATAATTGTGTAAAACAAATGCACCTCTAATATAAAAAAACACACTTTCAGCAAATAATGTTGTTTTATAAAATGTTGTAATCATGTTTTACGTCCCATCAGATTTTTTCAGCTATTCGCGACGATTGCGTTTATAAAGTTAATTGATAAATCTAAATACAAAAAAGTATAACATAACAGCGTATATAATCTAGCGATGTCACCTCTACAATATGGAAGCGTATTTAATCAACATCTAGTGAAGTCACCTCTACATAATAGAAGCGTATTTTATGAAAATCTAGCGATGTCATCTCTACATTATGGAAGCGTATTTCATGAAATATAGCGATGTCATCTCTACAATATGGAAGCGTATTGAATGAAAATCTAATGGATGTCACCTCTCCAATATGGAAGCGTATTTCATGAAAATCTAGCGATGTCATCTCTACATTATGGAAGCGTATTGAATGAAAATATAGCGATGTCATCTCTACAATATGGAAGCGTATTGAATGAAAATCTAATGGTGTCACCTCTCCAATATGGAAGCGTATTTAAAGAAAATCTAGCGATGTCATCTCTACATTTTGGAAGCGTATTTCATGTAAATATAGTGATGTCATCTCTACAATATGGAAGCGTATTGAATGAAAATCTAATGATGTCACCTCTCCAATATGGAAGCGTATTTAAAGAAAATCTAGCGATGTCATCTCTACATTTTGGAAGCGTATTTCATGTAAATATAGCGATGTCATCTCTACAATATGGAAGCGTATCGAATGAAAATCTAATGATGTCATCTCTACAATATGGAAGCGTATCGAATGAAAATCTAATGATGTCACCTCTCCAATATGGAAGCGTATTTAATGAAAATCTAGTGATGTCATCTCTACATTTTGGAAGCGTATTTCATGTAAATATAGTGATGTCATCTCTACAATATGGAAGCGTATTGAATGAAAATCTAATGATGTCACCTCTCCAATATGGAAGCGTATTTATTGAAAATCTAGCGATGTCATCTCTACAATACGGTAGCGTATTTAATAAAAAAATCTAGCGATGTCACCTCTACAATACGGGAGCGTATTTCATGAAAATCTAGCGGTGTCATCTCTACAATATGGACGCGTAGTGAATGAAAATCAAACGATGTCAGCTCTACAATACGGAAGCGTATTTAATCAACATCTAGTGAAGTCACCTTTACTGTATGTGAGCATATATAATCAACATCTAGTGAGATCACCTCTACTATATATGACTATATATAATCAACATCTAGTGAAGTCACCTATGTTATACACGAGCATCTATAAACAACATCTAGTGAAGTCACCTCTACTATAAATGAGTATATATAATCAACATCTAGTGAAGTCAGATCTACTATATATAAGTATGTATAATCAACATCTAGTGAAGGCACATCTACTATATATGACTTTATATAATCAACATCTCGTGAAGTCACCTATGCTATACACGAACATATATAATCAACATCTAGTGAAGTCAGATCTACTATATATAAGCATATGTAATCAACATCTAATGAAGTCACCTCTACTATATATGACTATATATAATCAACTTCTAGTGAAGTCACCTCTGCTATACACGAGCATATATAATCAACATCTAGTGAAGTCACCTTACTATATATGACTATATATAATCAACTTCTAGTGAAGTCACCTCTGCTATACACGAGCATATATAATCAACATCTAGTGAAGTCACCTCTACTATATATGACTATATATAATCAACATCTAGTGAAGTCACCTATGCTATACACGAGCATATATAATCAACATCTAGTGAAGTCACCTCTGCTATACACGAGCATATATTATCAACATCTAGTCATGGTGTGGTGTTGTTCCTTCTGCGTAGTGCTTGTTATGCGGCTTAGTGGTTTTACATGCGTCGTAGTGGACGTTCATGGTGTATGGGGTTTTTCCTACGACTTAGTGGATGTTTATACAGCGTAGTGGTTGTTATGCGGCGTTTTGGTTGTTATGCGGCGTAGTGGTTGTTCATGTGACGTAGTGGTGGTTATGCGGCATAGTTGTTGTTCATGCGTCGTAGTTGTTGTTCATGCATCATATCGTTTGTTCATACGTCATAGTGTTTTTTCATGTTGTATTATGTTGTTTATACGGAGTCGTGATTGTTTATGCGGCATAGTGGTTATTATGCGGCGTAGTTGTTGTTCATGGTGAATAGTGCTGTTTATCAGACGAAAGGGATTGTCTAGGCGGTGTAGTGGTTGTTCATGTGTCGTAATTGTTGTAATGCGGCGTAGTGGTTGTTAAAATGGCGTAGTGGTTGTTAATCAGTCGTAGGGGTTGTCCATACAGCGTATTGATTGTTCATGCGGTGTAGTTTTTGTCCACATAACGTAGTGGTTGTTCATGCGGCGAAGTGGTTGTTCGTGCGGCGTTGTGATATATGCACTTCATTTTCTTCTGCAATTTCAATAAAATAGCAAGCAGAATCCACACATTTTCACGTCATGTCCATTCAAGTTTCAACATGGCGAAAGAGAGTGTCCATGCGGTGTAGTGGTTGTTATGCGGCGTAGTGGTTGATCAAATGGTGTAGTGGTTGTTATGCGGCGTTATGGTTGTTATATGTCGTAGTGGTTTTTTTTTTGTAATTTAAATATGTCGTTGTGGTTGTTCTTGGTGTATAATGATGTTCATATGGCGTAATGAATATTATTTGGCGTTATGGTTGTTATGCGTCGTAGTGGTTGTTCATGCATCGTTGTGGTTCTACATACGTCGTAGTGGTTGTTCATGTTGTATACTGCTGTTCATACAGCGTATTGATTGTTTATTCTGCGTAGTGGTTGTTCATATAGCGTAATGGTTGTTCATGTGACGTAGTGGTTGTTCATGCGGCGTTGTTTTTGTCTATACGGCATACTGGCATATGCACCTTATTTGCTACTGCAAGTTCAATAAAAAATAGCAACCAGGATCCACACATTTTCAAGTCATGTATATCCAAGTTACAACATTTTGTGACACGAAAACCTGTAATACCACACCATTAACAACTATTACTCAGCATAAACACTGGTGTTTTTTTCCGCGTAGTGTTTGTTATGCGACGTAGTGGTTGTTCATGGTGTAGAGTGTTGTTCATATGGCGTAGTGGATATTCATGGTGTATAGTTTTGTTCATATGGCGTAGTTGTTGTATTGCGGCGTAGTGGTTGTTATGCGACTTAATGGTTGTTCATGGTGTATAGTGTTGTTAACATGGCGTATTGTTTGTTATGCGGCGTTGTGGTTGTTATGCGCTGTAGTGGTTGTTCATGCATCGTTGTGGTTGTTCATACATCGTAGTGGTTGTTCATGTTGTATTATGCTGTCCATATGGCGTATTGATTCTTTATTCGGCGTAGTGGTAGTTATGCGGCTTAGTGGTTATTATGCGGCATAGTGGTTGTTCATGCGGCGTAGTAGTTGTTCGTACAGAGTAGTGGTTGTTCATGCATCGTAGTTATTGTTCATGGTGTATAGTGTTGTTTATACGACAAAAGGGAATGTCCATGCGGCACAGTCTTTGTTTATGCGTTGTACTGGATACCCTAAAAGCGTAGTGGTTGTTCATGCGGCGTAGTGGTTGTTAATGCATCGTAGTTGTTGTTCATGTTGTATTATGCTGTCATACGGCGTAGTAATTGTTTATACGGCTTAGTGGTTGTTATGCGGCGTAGTGGTTATTATGCATCATATTGTTTGTTCATACGTCATTGTGGTTTTTCATGTTGTATTATGTTGTTTATACGGCGTCGTGATTGTTTATACGGCGTAATGGTTGTTACGCGGCGTAGTGGTTGTTCATGGGTCATAGTGGTCGTTTATGTTGTATTATGCTGTCATACGGCGTAGTAATTTTTTATACGGCTTAGTGGTTGTTATGCGGCGTAGTTGTTATTTTGCATCATATTGTTTGTTCATACGTCAAAGTGGTTTTTCATGTTGTATTATGTTGTTTATACGGCGTAGTAATTGTTTATACAGCGTTATGGTTGTTATGCGGCGTAGTGGTTGTTCATGCGTCGTAGTGGTTGTTTATGTTGTATTATGCTGCTCATACGGCGTATTGATTATTTATTCGGCGTCATGGATGTTATGCGGCTTAGCGGTTATTATGAGACGTAGTGGTTGTTATACTGCGAAGTGGTTGTTATGCAGCGTATCGGTTGTTCGTGCATAGTAGTGGATGTTCATGCATCGTAGTTGTTGTTCATGGTGTATAGTGATGTTCATATGGCGTAGTGGTTGTCATGCGTTGTAGTGGTTGTTCATGTTGTATAAAGCTGTTTATTTGGCGTAGTTATTGTTTATACGTCGCAGTGGTTGTTATGCAGCGTAGTGGTTATTGTGCGGCGTAGTGGTTGTTCATGTTGTATTTTGCTGTTCTTACGACGTAGTAATTGTTTATACGGTTAGTGGTTGTTATGCGGCGTAGTGGTTATTGTGCGGCGTAGTGGTTGATCATGCGTCGTAGTGGTTGTTCATTCGGTGTAGATATTGTTTAATTTTCTACTGCAAGTTCATTAAAATTAGAAGGCAGGATCCAGACATTTTTAAGTCATGTCAATTGAAGTTACAACATATTGTGACACGAAAACTTGTAATAGGTGTCAATGCGGAGTAATTGTTGTTAAGGGTGTGATGTTGTTCCTTCCGCGTAGTGTTTGTTATGCGGCGTAATGTTTGTTCATGTGTTAAAGCCTCTGTTCATGGTGTATAGTGTTGTGCATATGACATAATGGATGTTCATGGTGTATAGTTTTGTTCATATGGCGTGGTGGTTGTTATGCGGCGTTGTGGTCGTTATGCGTTGTAGTGGTTGTTCATGGCGTAGTTGTTGTTTATGGTGTGTAGTATCGTTCATACGGCGTAGTGGTTGTTATGCGGCGTTTTGGTTGTTGTGAGGCGTAGTGGTTGTTCATGCGGCTTAATGAATATTATGCGGCTTAGTGCATGTTCATGCGTCGTAGTGGTTGTTCATGCATCGTGTTGTTTGTTCATATGTCGTAGTGGTTGTTCATGTTGTATAATGGTGTCCATACAGCGTTCTGTTTGTTTATACGGCGTAGTGCTTGTTATGCGGCGTAGTCTTTGTTCATGCGTCGTAGGGGCTGTTAATGGTGTAGAGTGTTATTAATACGACGTAGCGGATGTTCATGTCGTATATTGTTGTAAATACGGCGTAGTGGTTTTTATGCAGCGTTTTGGTTGTTATGCGGCATAGTGGTTGTTCAAACGACGTAGTGGTTTTTCATGCAACGTAGTTGTTGCTTATGCATCGTAGTGGTTGTTCATACGTCGTAGTGGTTGTTCATGTTGTATCATGCTGTTCATACGGCGTAGTGGTTGTTATGGGGCGTAGTGGTTAATTTGCAGCGTGGTTGTTCATGTGTCGTAGTGGTTGTTTATGCATCGTAGTTATTGTTGTTGTTATGGTGTGTTGTTTATACGACGAAAGGAACTGTCCATGCGGCGTAGTGGTCATTCATGCCGTGTAATGGTTGTTATGTGGCGTAGTGGTTGTTCAAATGGCGTAGTGGTTGTTAATGCGTCGTAGGGGTTTTTCATCTAGTGGCGTAGTGGTTGTTCATGCATTGTGTTGTTTGTTCATATGTCGTAGTGGTTGTTCATGTTGTATAATGGTGTCCATACAGCGTTCTGTTTGTTTTTACGGCGTAGTGCTTGTTATGCGGCGTAGTCTTTGTTCATGCGTCGTAGGGGCTGTTAATGGTGTAGAGTGTTATTAATACGACGTAGCGGATGTTCATGTCGTATATTGTTGTAAATACGGCGTAGTGGTTTTTATGCAGCGTTTTGGTTGTTATGCGGCATAGTGGTTGTTCAAACGACGTAGTGGTTTTTCATGCAACGTAGTTGTTGCTTATGCATCGTAGTGGTTGTTCATACGTCGTAGTGGTTGTTCATGTTGTATCATGCTGTTCATACGGCGTAGTGGTTGTTATGGGGCGTAGTGGTTAATTTGCAGCGTGGTTGTTCATGTGTCGTAGTGGTTGTTTATGCATCGTAGTTATTGTTGTTGTTATGGTGTGTTGTTTATACGACGAAAGGAACTGTCCATGCGGCGTAGTGGTCATTCATGCCGTGTAATGGTTGTTATGTGGCGTAGTGGTTGTTCAAATGGCGTAGTGGTTGTTAATGCGTCGTAGGGGTTTTTCATCTAGCGAATTGATTGTTCATGCAGGTGTAATGTTTGTCCATATACCATAGTGGTTGTTAATGCGGCGAAGTGGTTGTTCATGCGGCGTTGTGATTGTTTATACGCGTAGTGGTATATGCACCTCATTTTCTTCTGCAATTTCAATAAAATAGCAAGCAGAATCCACACATTTTCACGTCATGTCCATTCAAGTTTCAACATGGCGAAAGGGATTGTCCATGCGGTGTAGTGGTTGTTATGCGACGTAGTGGTTGATCAAATGGCGTAGTGGTTGTTATGCGGCGTTGTGGTTGTTATGCGTCGTAGTGTTTTTTTTTTTTGTAATTTAAATATGTCGTTGTGGTTGTTCTTGGTGTATAATCTTGGTGTTTATGCGAAGTAATGGTTGTAAATTGTGTGGTGGTGTTATTCATACGACGTAGCGGATGTTCATGTCGTATAGTGTTGTACATACGGCGTAGTGGTTTTTATGCGGCGTTTTGGTTGTTATGCGGCATAGTGGTTGTTCAAGCGACGTAGTGGTTCCTCATGCGGCGCAGTGGTTTTTCATGCAACGTAGTTGTTGCTTATGCATCGTAGTGGTTGTTCATACGTCGTAGTGGTTGTTCATGTTGTATTATGCTGTTCATACGGCGTAGTGGTTGTTATGGGGCGTAGTAGTTAATTTGCAGCGTATTGGTTGTTCATGTGTCGTAGTGGTTGTTAATGCATCGTATTTATTGTTCAAGGTGTATAGTGTTGTTTATACGACGAAAGGAACTGTCCATGCGGCGTAGTCGTCGTTCATGCCGTGTAATGGTTGTTATGTGGCGTAGTGGTTGTTCAAATGGCGTAGTGGTTGTTAATGCGTCTTAGGAGTTTTTCATCTAGCGAATTGATTGTTCATGCGGTGTAATGTTTGTCCATATACCATAGTGGTTGTTAATGCGGCGAAGTGGTTGTTCATGCGGCGTTGTGATTGTTTATACGCGTAGTGGTATATGCACCTCATTTTCTTCTGCAATTTCAATAAAATAGCAAGCAGAATCCACACATTTTCACGTCATGTCCATTCAAGTTTCAACATGGCGAAAGGGATTGTCCATGCGGTGTAGTGGTTGTTATGCGACGTAGTGGTTGATCAAATGGCGAAGTGGTTGTTATGCGGCGTTGTGGTTGTTATGCGTCGTAGTGGTTTTTTTGTAATTTAAATATGTCGTAGTGGTCGTTCTTGGTGTATAATCTTGGTGTTTATGCGAAGTAATGGTTGTAAATGGTGTGGTGGTGTTGTTCATACGATATGTTGGATGTTCGTGGTGTATAGTGTTGTTCATGTGACGTAGTGGTTGTTCCTGTTGTATATGCTGTTCATACGGCGTATTGATTGTGTATTCGGCGTAGTGATTGTTACGCGGCTTAGCGGTTTTTATGCGGTAAAATGGTTGTTCATACGGCGTAGTGGTTGTTCGTACAGAGTAGTGGTTGTTCATGCATCGTAGTTATTGTTCATGGTGTATAGTGTTGTTTATACGACAAAAGGGAATGTCCATGCGGCACAGTCTTTGTTTATGCTGTTCTCTGGATACCCTACAAGCGTAGTGGTTGTTCATGCGGTGTAGCTGTTGTTGATGCGGCGTAGTGGTTATTCATGCATCGTAGGTGTTGTTCATGGTGTATAGTGTTGATTATACGGCGAAATGGAATTGTCCATGCCATGTAGTGGTTGTTCATGCGGCGAAGTGTTTGTTCAAGCAATGTAATGGTTGTTATGCTGCGACGTGGTTGTTGAAATGGCGTAATGGTTGTTCATGTGGCGTAGTTGTTGTCCATGCGGCGTAGTGATTGTTTATACGGCGTAGTGGTATATGCACTTAATTTTCTACTGCAAGTTCAATAAAGGAACAAGGATCAACACATTTTCAAGTCATGTCCATTCAAGTTACAACATATTGTGACACGAAAACTTGTAATAGGTGTCTATGCGGAGTAATTATTGTTACCGGTGTGGTGTCGTTCCTTCCGCGAAGTGCTTATTATGCGGCATAGTGGTTGTTCATGTGTCAAAGTGGCTCTTCATGTTGTATAGTGTTGTTCATATGACGTAATGGTTGTAATGCGACGTTGTGGTTGTAATGCGTCGAAGTGGTTTTTAATACAACGTAGTGGTTGTTCATCGCGTTTAGTGTTTTTCATATGACGTGGTGGTTGTATGCACTTAATTTTTTACTGCAATCTTAGCAACCAGGATCCACACATTTCCACGTTATGTCCATTCATTGTGCAACATGTTGTGACACGAAAACCTGTAATAGGTGTTTATGCGGAGTAATGGTTTGTTCATACGTCATAGTGTTTTTTCATGGTGTATTATGTTGTTTATACGGAGTCGTGATTGTTTATGCGGCATAGTGGTTATTATGCGGCGTAGTTGTTGTTCATAGTGAATAGTGCTGTTTATCAGACGAAAGGGATTGTCTAGGCGGTGTAGTGGTTGTTCATGCATCATATCGTTTGTTCATACGTCATAGTGTTTTTTCATGTTGTATTATGTTGTTTATACGGCGTCGTGATTGTTTATGCGGCGTAGTGGTTATTATGCGGCGTAGTTGTTGTTCATGGTGAATAGTGCTGTTTATCAGGCGAAAGGGATTGTCCAGGCGGTGTAAGTGGTTGTTCATGTGTCGTAATTGTTGTTATGTGGCGTAGTGGTTGTTGAAATGGCTTAGTGGTTGTGAATCAGTCGTAGGGGTTGTCCATACAGCGTATTGGTTGTTCATGCGGTGTAGTGTTTGTCCATATACCGTAGTGGTTGTTCATGCGGCGTAGTGATTGTTTATACGGCGTAGTGGTATACTTAATTTTCTACTGCAAGTTCAATAAAATAGCAACCAGGACCAACACATTATCACGCCATGTCCATTTAAGTAACAACATGTTGTGACACGAAAATCTGAAATAGGTGTTTATGCGAAGTAATGGTTGTGAATGGTGTGGTGGTGTGGTTCATACGACGTAGTGGATGTTCATGGTGTATAGTGTTGTTCATATGGCGTAGTGGTTGTTATGTAGCGTAGTTGATGTTCATGCGTCGTATTGGTTGTTCATGCGTCGTATTGGTTGTTCATAAGTTTAAGTGGTTGTTCATGTTCTATTATGCTGTCCATACGGCGTAATGGTTGTTATGTTGCGTAGTCGTTGTTATGTTGCGTTGTGGTTGTCCATGCGTCGTATTTGTTGTTCATGTGTCATATTGGTTGTTCATGTTGTATTAAAGTTGTTCAAAGGGCGTAGTGATTGCTTATAGGGCGTAGTGGTTGTAATGCCGCGTAGTGGTTATTATACGGCGTAGTTGTTATTGTTGTTCATACGGCGTAGTGGTTGTTCGTGCTTCGCAGTGGTTGTTGTTCATGCGTCGTATTGGTTGTTGATAAGTCGCAATGGTTGTTCATGTTCTATTATGTTGTCAATACGGCGTAGTGGTTGTTATGTTGCGTAGTGGTTGTTCATGCGTCGTATTGGTTGTTCATGCGTCGTATTGGTTGTTCATGCGTAGTATTGGTTTTTCATGTTGTATTATGCTGTTTAAAGGGCGTATTGATTGCTTATAGTGCGTAGTGGTTGTAATGTGGTTATTATACGGCGTAGTTTTATTGTTGTTCATACGGCGTAGTGGTTGTTCGTGCTTTGATTGTTGTTCATATATCGTAGTTATTGTTCATGGTGTATAGTGTTGTTTATACTGCGAAAGGGATTGTCCATGCGGCGTTGTGGTTGTTTATGCGATGTTGTGGTTATACATAAATGCAGTGATTGTTTATACGGCATAGTGCTGGTCTATACAGCATAGTGGTTGTTTATGCATCCTAGTTGTTTTTCATGGTTTATAGTGTTGTTTATACGGCGAAAGGTATGTCCATGCAGCGAAGTGGTTGTTCATGCGTCGTAATGGTTGATATGCGGCGTAGTTGTTGTTCAGATGGCGTAGTGGTTGTTTATGCGTCGTTGGGGTTGTCCATACGGCGTACTGGTTATTCATGCGGTGTAGAGATTGTCCATATAGCGTAGTGGTTGTTCATGTGGCGTAGTGGTGGTCCATACAGCATAGTGGTTGCTCATGAGGCGTAGTTGTCGCTCATACAGCGTAGAAATTCATACAGTGTAGTCATTTGCCATCCGAGGTAAGGTGGTTGTTCCTGGTATATAGTGTTCTTCATAAGGGGTAATGATTGTTCATACAATACGTAGTAGTGGTTGTTATTCGGCGTAGTGGTTGTTATTCGGCGTAAGGGTTGTTTATGCCTGGTAGTGGTTGTTAATGCTGTATAGTAAAGTTCATACGGCATAGTGATTGTTGAAACGGCGTAGTGGTTGTTATGCGTCGTAGTGGTTTTCCATACAACGTAGTGGTTGTCCATACAACGTAGTGGTTGTCCATACAATGTAGTGATTGTTTATAGGGTGTAGTGGTTGTTCATACAGGGTAGAGTTTGTCAATAAGATGTGGGGGTTATTACACGTCGTGGTGTGTTTTTCGACGTAGTACTTGTTCACACGGCATAGTGGTTGTTATGTGGTGTAGTGTTGTTCATGTGTGGTAGTGGTTGTTCATGGTGAAGGATATAGTTCATTCGGCATAGTGATTGTTTATACAGCGTAGTGCTTGTAATGCGGTGTAGTTGTTGTTATGTGGTGAAGTTGCTGTATGTTCATACGGTTTAGTGGTTGTTCATACGGAGTAGTGGTTGTTGTGAGGAGTAGTTGTTGTTGTGCGGCGTAGTGGTTGTTCATGTAGTAAAGTGTTGTTCATACGGAGTAATGGCTGTTATGCGTCGTAGTGGTTGTAGAAGGTATTTATTTGTCCATAAGGCATATTGATTGTTCATACGGCGTAGTGGTTGTTTATACGGCGTAGTAGTGATTGTTCATGGTGTATAGTGTTGTTTATACGGCGTAGTAATTGTTCATACGGCGTGGTGGATGTTCATGCGTCGTAGTAGTTGTTATGTGTAGTAGTGGTTGTTATGCGGTGAAGTGGCTGTAAATGCGGCGTAGTGGTTGTTTATTGTGTATAGTGTTGTTGATACGGCGTAGAGTTTTCTCATGCGTCGTAGTAGTTGTTATGCGGCATACTGGTTATTATGCGGCGTAGTGGTTGTTTATACGGCGTGGTCTTTACAGCAGAGCGGTTGTTCATACGGCGTAGAGTTTGTCCTTAAAGCGTAGTGGTTGTTTATGCGGCGTAATGGTTGTCCATACAGCGTAAAGGTTGTTTATGCCGCATAGTCGTTGTTCATTCAGCGTAGTGATTGTTTATGCGATGTAGTGGTTGTTCATACAGCGTACTAGTTGGCAATGCGGCGTAGTTGTTGTTCATGCTTTGAAGTGGTTGTCCATACAGACTTATGGTTGTTCATGCGGCGTAGTAATTGTTCATACGGCATAGTGATTGTTGAAACGGCGAAGTGGTTGTTATGCGTCGTAGTGGTTTTCCATACAACGTAGTGGTTGTCCATACAACGTAGTGGTAGTGCATGCAATGTAGTGATTGTTTATAGGGCGTAGTGGTTGTTCATACAGGGTAGAGTTTGTCAATAAGCTGTGGGGGTTATTATACGTCGAAGTGATTGTATTTCGGCGTAGATCTTGTTCACACGGCGTAGTGGTTGTTATGTGGTGTAGTGTTGTTCATGTGTGGTAGTGGTTGTTCATGGTGTAGGGTATAGTTCATTCGGCATAGTGATTGTTCATACAGCGTAGTGCTTGTAATGCGGTGTAGTTGTTGTTATGTGGTGAAGTTGCTGTATGTTCATACGGTTTAGTGGTTGTTCATACGGAGTAGTGGTTGTTGTGCGGAGTAGTGGTTGTTCTGCGGCGTAGTGGTTGTTCATGTAGTAAAAAGTTGTTCATACGGTTTAGTGGTTGTTCATACGGAGTAATGGCTGTTATGCGTCGTAGTGGTTGTAGAAGGTATTTATTTGTCCATAAGGCATATTGATTGTTCATACGGCGTAGTGGTTGTTTATACGGCGTAGTAGTTTTTCATGTGTCGTAGTGATTGTTCATGGTGTATAGTGTTGTTTATACGGCGTAGTAATTGTTCATACGGCGTGGTGGATGTTCATGCGTCGTAGTAGTTGTTATGTGTAGTAGTGGTTGTTATGCGGTGAAGTGGCTGTAAATGCGGCGTAGTGGTTGTTTATTGTGTATAGTGTTGTTGATACGGCGTAGAGTTTTCTCATGCGTCGTAGTAGTTGTTATGCGGCATACTGGTTATTATGCGGCGTAGTGGTTGTTTATACGGCGTGGTCTTTACAGCAGATCGGTTGTTCATACGGCGTAGAGTTTGTCCTTAAAGCGTAGTGGTTGTTTATGCGGCGTAATGGTTGTCCATACAGCGTAGAGGTTGTTTATGCCGCATAGTCGTTGTTCATTCAGCGTAGTGATTGTTTATGCGATGTAGTGGTTGTTCATACAGCGTACTAGTTGGCAATGCGGCGTAGTTGTTGTTCATGCTTGGAAGTGGTTGTCCATACAGACTTATGGTTCTTCATGCGGCGTAGTGATTGTTCATGCGGCGTAGTGGTTGTTGATGCGGTGTAGTAATTGTGCATACAGCGTAAAGGTTGTTCATGCGGTTTAGTGGTTGTCCATACAGTGTAGTGCTTGTTCATGCGTCGTAATGGTTTTTCATGCGGCGTAGTGGTTGCTATGCGGCGTAGTGGTTGTTATGCGGCGTAGTGGTTGTTTATGCGGCATAGTTGTTGTCCATACTACTTAGTGGTTGTCCATACGTAGTAGTGGTTATTCGCACGGTGTAGTGGTTGTTATGCGGCGTAGAGGTTGTTCATGCTGCGTAGTGGTTGTTCATTAATCGTAAAAGTTGTTCATGCAAACAAGAGGTTGTTTATACGGAATAGTGGTTGTCCATACGACTTAGTGCTTGTTCGTACGTAGTGCTTTCTGTTACTGTGGCGTAGTCGTTGTTCGTGCGGTGAAGTGTTGTTCATACGGCGTAATGGTTGTCCATACGACTAAGTGCTTGTAGTTAGGGCTGTTCCTGCGGCGTAGTGGTTGTTCATGCCGTGAAGTGTTATTTATATGGCTTAGTGGTTGTTCATCTGGCATTGATGTTGTTCATACGGCTTATATGTTGTTTTTGCAGCGTAGATGCTGTACATACGGCGTGGTGATATGACCCCGCATGGGATCGATTTAACGAGATCCTGCTATCTATGCAGACGCTCTTCTACTAAGCCACCCAGGCGGTTAATGGGAGTAATATATTTTTCTCGTTTATTATACGTTTATTATTATATTCATTACGATTTTTTCATGTTAAACATAGCGACATGCCTTATATGTGTCGGCTAGTTATGCCCTTTTAAACTATGTGTTTTTGCAAGCTTTTTCTCAAATTCTTGAGTAAATTTCTGCAGAGTTTATGTACCTGTTGTTATATAGTAATATTACTTCAGGTGTCAACATGAACATTAGTTCATTTCGAGTTACGAATTTATAAATAATACATGTACGTTTTTTTAAACTGGTTGTTGTAGAGTTTTTAACAACAGAAATTTTTTATGTAATTTAAATTAATTAATGTAGTGTCGCTTGTTTCCTGACACTGATGCGATTTAACTTTACATTTATTCAAACATGTAATATACTGGATAATGGTAAACAATTTTTACAAAGTATATCTATTCTGGGTTATAATGCGGAAGTTCCAAAACCATAATTACAGAGGGAAATACTTTATAATCGGTTTGGTTTGATGTAGCATGTAGATTATTTATTATAGTGTAAATATGATCATCATTATACTGGTTCTGCTTTTTCAAGGTAAGAAAAGACTTTTTTCATGCAACAATTTGTTTTTAAAAGTGACATATTTTGCAAAGATGACAAAAAAGATTGTCTATTGTTTTCTGTACAAGTATTTAAAACCGAACTCGCAACAAAACATCGCAAAGGTTTCTGTTTCGTCTTGTGGTAAAAGGAAAATTATACATGGCAATAGAAAAAACATTATTTCACATAGTTAAATGATTCCGAAAGAAAATATGAAGTATACAGTGGACAGTGGAAGAAGAAAACCGGAAATATATATATATATATATATATATATATATATATATATATATATATATATATATATATATATATATATATATATATTACAGTTTCTTTTTAAAAATTTTTAATGATATAACGTATACGACATTTGTGTGTCTCGTTTACCGCAACACTTTAAGGAGAAATATCAACGGTCTGAGTTTAAATGAAGAGCGCGAATGCATTCGCAAGTTCATATAAAAAATAACAATTTTTCAATAGCGTCAAGTGCTCATTTTTTCTGTTATTAAATCAAGTATTTTAAATTTGGTTGTACAGTTAATCGAAACCCTAGCAAAATATTGTTTAACAATTATTGCTATTTATGTATTCATTTATCAGATATATGTGCACATCTGGCACATCAAAATTTAACTGGTATTTGTATTATATATGGTTGATTGAAAAGAATCAGGTTAGAATTTATGTAGTTTTATTAAATGAAGTGCTATAGACTGTTATTGGATTTTATAATTCTTGATTTATCGCTATTAAAACGTCTACTGCAGATTTCAGGTAATATTTAAAATTCGTCGCTTATAAGTCCGCTAAAATTGTCGCTACTAGGTGTTATTTAGTTTTCCGTTCAATTGTCTTGCGCCCAAGCAAATAGTATATCCTGATGTGTGTTAAGAGTTGCCATGCACTTATTGTTTAATATAATATTCCATAATAAACATGAAAAATGACACAACTCTAGTTTGAGTTTTTGATATTTTTAGGCCATTTTGCTTTTAATTCTCCTTAGATAATTGGTAAAATATAACATCAATACCACCAATAATTTTGACAAAACACACACAACAGGAAGAGCTCCTCTCATCTCTCTCTCTCTCTCTCTCTCTCTCTCTCTCTCTCTCTCATTTGTAAATTTGCATGTTAAGATAGAAAAATAATTGTAATATCAAGAACTTTTAAAAAGTACATAAACTACAACAATGGTTACATTTTTAATGTATACAATGCCGTCCAAAAGTCTTTATTTATATTTTGTAAGTGTTTGAATTAAGGTAGGTACTTGTAAAGATTTTCCATTTTCACATTTTTATTCTTTATACTTAAATATGGTGTTTGGTTTTAATTAATTAATATTGTCTGATATAATCCATTTTTTTCTGCTATCTAGGTGTCTTTAGTCAAACCATTACAGTTATACCAAATACAACATCAATAGATATATTAGAAGGTGGAAATTTTACTATAGAATAGAAGATTGTCCTGGGACGTTATAAAAATTGGTCAGTTGAAATCGGATTTAATACCAATTCTTACCCTTTGTTCACATACAAAGACGGACAAACATATATATCACAAAAGGAATGTTTAAACTGTAATGTAACATATAACAATCTGACGACACCGTTTACTCTACAGCTGTATAATGTGACGAATGGCAATAATGGAACTTATGTATTTAAATTGAAAGATATTCATGATGCTCGTAATGATAGGACTCATAAGATTAATGTGCACGTGAGAGGTAATGCATGCTATAATTGGCATGATTATTGTGGTTTTGTTGTTGCTGGTGGTTGTGGTGGTGGCGGTTTTTTTTTTTTTTTTTTTTTTTTTTTTTTTTTTTTTTTTTTTTTTTTTTTTTTTTTTTTGGTGGGGGGCTTCAATTTTCAAGGTATTTTAAAAACGACCATTCAGCGTAATCATTTTATAAGCAAAATCGACCTTCACTTAACGAGATTGTAAACAGAAATTTCTTGACGTGATGGTAGCTACAGACGGCCGTATGCCCGAAAAGGTTTTTTTCCTTATATAATAAACACAAATGTTGACTTTTGGTTTCGTTTGAACAATTTTTTGTTGAGTTGATAAATCTTTGTATTAACCTCATCTTAAGCCCATAACTGTATGTTATTGATGTATCATTTATTGTGGAAAGAATGATTTACATTAAATACATATTTACAACAATGGTACAATGATATTAATAGTAAACCAACATACAAAGACTAAAACTGAAATTAAAGCTATTAAAACTAGAAGTTTATCTTGATGCAATTCATGTCAGTAAATTAAGACATGCGTCAGCACTTGTGTTTATCTGATTTGGTCAATGGAACTGGTAGACAAATTGTTGATTGATTGATTGGTTGGTTAATGGGATTTTACGTCTCACTCATTAATATTTCACTTATGTCGAGACGTCACCAACTATAGGTGAAGAGACAGATATTTATATCTTTTGTCAATTTGTAGGGAGGGTTCTTTAAGTGCCACGCCTGGGAATCGGTTTTAAGGGTCTCCTCCGAAGGACCCCGTGACATACACTTCTAAATGCCGAGTGCTTGGCGAAAGAACAGTCGCAACAAATTTTCAATTTTCGGCCAGACCCTGCCGGAGTGAATCCCCGACCTCTCACATACGAGTACGAGTATAATAAGCGGATATAATGTATGAAAGTTTTGTCACCTAATGTATAGAAGATGAGTATCATTCTGTAATTATTGACAATGCTTACAATAATATACGACATAGATACATTTCTTATAAATACTATCAATATTAGAAATCATAAATTAATCATAAATTATTTATTATAAACAGCTATAAAATTTAAGTATATATATATATATATATATATATATATATATATATATATATACAAAGAATTAAAAGAAAGGTCTGCAAAATTATTAAGTAGGAAATCTTTTAGAGCATCAGATTTGAATTGTCACTTTTCCTTTGGCACACAATTAATCTGATATTTTTTTTACAAATTCTTGCTTTCACTCGTAAATCATTATTATTATTATTATTATTATTATTATTATTATTATTATTATTATGTCTTTTTTAAATCTCGTCTCGTGCTATTACTATTTAAAAAAATAATAACATAATGTTGCATTTCTATTACATCTAACCTCCATGTTGCCTATTTCCTCCATGTTGCCTTTCTATTGCATCTGAAATCCATGTTGCCTTTAAATTACACCAAACCGCCATGTTGACTTTCTATTACGTCTAACCTCCATGTTGCCTATTTATTGCATCTAACCTCCATGTTGCCTTTCTATTGCATCTAACCTCCATGTTGCCTTTAAATTACATCAAACTGCCATGTTGACTTTCTATTACGTCTAACCTCCATGTTGCCTATTTATTGCATCTAACCGCCATGTTGACTTTCTATTAAGTCTAACCTCCATGTTGCCTATTTATTGCATCTAAGCTCCATGTTGCCTTTCTATTACATCTAACCTCGATCTTGCCTTTTAATTACATCTAACCGCCATGTTGACTTTCTATTACATCTAACCTCCATCTTGCCTTTTAATTACATCAAACCGCCATGTTGACTTTCTATTACGTCTAACCTCCATGTTGCCTATTTATTGCATCTAACCGCCATGTTGCCTTTCTATTACATCTAACCTCCATCTTGCCTTTTAATTACATTTAACCGCCATGTTGACTTTCTATTACGTCTAACCTCCATGTTGCCTATTTATTGCATCTAACCTTCATGTTGCCTTTCTATTACATCTAACCTCCATCTTGCCTTTTAATAACATCTTACCTCCATGTTGCCTTTCTATTACATCTTACCTCCATCTTGCCTTTTAATTACATCAAACCGCCATGTTGAATTTCTATTACATCTAACCTCCATGTTGCCTCTTTATTGCATCAAACCGCCATGTTGCCTTTCTATTACATCTAACCTTCATGTTGCCTATTTATTGCATCTAACCGCCATGTTGCCTTTCTATTACATCTAACCTCCATTTGCCTTTCTATTACATCTATCCGTGATGTTGCCTATTTATCACATCTAACCTCCATGTTGCCTTTCTATTACATCTAACCACCATGTTGACTTTCTATTACCTCAACTGCCAAGTTGCTTTTTTATTAAATCATACCGCCATGTTGCCTTTCTATTGCATCTACGCGTCATGTTGCCTTTTTATTTCATCTTACTGCCATGTTGCCTTTCTATGACATGTGACCGCGATGTTGCCTTTCTATTACATCTAACCTGCATTTGCCTTTCTATTGCATCCACCCGTCATGTTGCCTTTCTATAACACGTAACTGCCATGTTGCCTTTCTATTACATCTAACATCGATGTTGCCTTTTTATTACATGTAACCGTCATGTTGCCTTTCTATTACACCTAATTGCCATGTTGTCTTTCTATTACACCTAACCTCCATATTGCCTTTCTATTACATCTAACCACCATGTTGACTTTCTATTACATCTACCCGTCATGTTGCCTTTCTATTACATCAACTGCCAAGTTGCATTTTTATTACATCATACCGCCATGTTGCATTTCTATTGCATCTACGCGTCATGTTGCCTTTCTATTTCACCTTACTGCCATGTTGACTTTCTATTACATAAACCATTATGTTGACTTTCTATTTCATCTAACCGGCTTGTTGCCTTTCTATCATATCTAACCTCCATGTTGCTTTTCTATTACATCTATTCGACATGTTGCCTTTCTATTACATCTAACCGACATGTTGCCTTTCTATCTCATCTACCCACCATGTTGCCTCCCTATTACATCTAACCGCCATGTTGCCTTTCTATTACACCTAACCGCCATGTTGCATTTCTATTACATCTACCCATCATCTTGCCTTTCTATTACACCTAACTGCCATTTCGCCTTTCTATTACATCTAACTGTCATGTTGCCTTTCTATTACATCTAACCTCCATGTTGCCTCTCTATGAAATCTAATCTCCATGGTGTCTATCTATCACACGTAACCGCCATGTTGACTTTCTATTACATCTAACATCCATGTTGCCTTTATATTACATTTAACCGCCATGTTGCCTTTCTATTACACCTACCCGTCCTTTTCCCTTCCTATTACACCTAACTACCATGTTGACTTTCTATTACACCTTAACATTATGTTGTCTTTCTATTACACCTAACTGCCATATTGCTTCTCTTTACACCTAACTTCCATTTTGCCTGTCTATTACACCTAACCGTCATGTTGCCTTTTTATTACACCTAACCTTCACTTTGCCTTTCTATTACAGCTAAACACGGAGTTGCCTTTCTCTTTCATCTAACTGCAATGTTGACTTATTTATATCCAGCCTCGAAGTTGCCTTCCTATTACACCAACTGCCATGTTGACTTTCTATAGAACCTAACCGTCATGTTGTCTTTCTATTACAGATAACCGCCATGTTGCTTTTTTAGTACACATAACTTTCATGTTGCTTTTCTATTACATCTAACCGTCATGTTGCTTTTTTATTACACCTATCTATCATGTAACCTTTCTATTACATCATGTTGCCTGTCTATAACAACAAATTGCCATTTTGCCTTTCTATCACACCTCACCGTCATGTTGCCATTCTATTACATCTAACCGTCATGTTGCCTTTCTGTTACATCTAAGCTTCACGTTGCCTTTCTATTACAGCTAAACACGGAGTTGCCTTTCTCTTTCATCTAACCGTCATGTTGTCTTTTTATTAGATTTAACCGCCATGTTGCTTTTCTATTACATCTAACCGTCATGTAGCCTGTCTATTACACCTAACCGTCATGTTGCCTTTTTATTACACCTACCCGTCATGTTGTCTTTCTCAATTTCACCTAACCGACATGTTACCTTTCCATTACTACTAACCATTTTGCCTTTCTATTACACCTAACTGCCATGTTTACTTTCTGTCACACATAACCGTCATGTTGCTTTTCTATTACATCTAACCGTCGTGTTGCCTTTCCGAATTACACCTAACCATCATGTTAAAATTCTATTACACCTTGCCATGTTGCCCTCTTATTACACCTAACTGCAATTTTACCTTTCTATTACATCTAACTGCCATGTTGCCTTTAATACATCTAACCTCAAAGCTTCCTTTCTATTACATCTAACCGTCATGTTGCCTTTCTATTACCTTTAACCGCCATGTTGCTTTTCTATTACATTTAACTGTCATGTTGCTTTTCTATTACGCAAAACCCGTCATGTTGCCTTTTTCAATTACACCTAACCGTCATGTTGACTTTCTATTACACCTGATTACCATGTTGACTTTCTATTACACCTAACCGTCATGTTGCCTTTCTATTACACCTAAATGTCATGTTTCATTTCTATTACAACTAACCGTCATGTTGCCTTTCTCAATTACACCTACCCGTCATGTTGTCTTTCTCAATTACACCTAACCTCGAAGTTGCCTTTCTATTACACCTAAACGTCATGTTGCCTTTCTATTACACATAACTGCCATGTTGACCTTCTATTACACCTAACCGCCATGTTGCCTTTCTATTACACCTACCCGTTATGTTGTCTTTGTCAATAACTCCTTACCGTCATGTTGCCTTTTTATTACACCTAACTGTCATGTTGCCTTTCTATTACACATAATTGCCATGTTACCTTTCTATTACATCTAACCGTCATGTTGCCTTTTTATTACACCTAACTGTCATGTTGCCTTTTAATTACACATAATTGCCATGTTACCTTTTTATTACATCTAACCGTCATGTTGCCTTTTTATTACACCTAACTGTCATGTTGCCTTACCATTACACATAATTGCCATGTTACCTTTCTATAACACCTTACCGTCATGTTCCCTTTTTATAACATCTAACCGTCATGTTGCTTTTTTTTACTACGTCGAACCGCGAAGTTGCCTTACTATTTGGCCATGTATAATTACTATTTTATTCCCCCGCTCTATTATTATCCAGCTTTTTTTATTATTGATCGATAATGTACTATTATCATTCAATCTATTCTCTATTTATCATCACTATTTCATCCATCCACCATGAAAATAATTTTTTTAAAACTCTCAGTAAATAATTTTGGCTATTGTTTCATTCATATTTTATCTATTCATTACGTATTTAATTATTTTAACTCTTCATCAAACCTCTCATTATTATCAATCCCCTATGTGGCTTAACTATTTTATTTATCCGATGAGTGAAATCAACGAGAAATAAACCAAGGGGTTTAAACTCCCATGTTTAATAATAAAATAAAACACAAACATACTACTCATCGTCCTTGTTTAATATCATACAAACTGCATCGCGTATTGGATTGAACTTTAAATTATATATATTTAGCATTAATAACTGTATTCTTTGTTTCTATATTGCAGAACTACCAGTTTTATCTACATCAGATGTGTCTGGTTTGGAGTTTACGAATGTTACACTAAATTGTAGTATAAATACGGATTGGTTGACAAAATATGGTGGACAACATCAAACGGTTCTATTATTAACTCTTGTAATAGATCCAGTGATCATTTTTCTCAAACTTGCCTTTCTGTATTATATAATGTAACGAGGACAAACATAGATGTTTACATTTGTCATGCTGAAAATCCACCACACCACAGCATCAGTAAGACTATTAGTTTGGTTTTAATGTGTAAGTGTAATATATTTTGGTAAAAAAGAGTAAAAATTCAATTGACTTATTTAATGCCAGTGGCTTGAATCTATCTATCTATCTATCTATTTTAAGTACTCAAAAAGACACTGTCCAACTGTGCAGGTCAATGCGTGGCAAAGTTCAAATTTAATCGAAATAACAAATATCTATTCAGAATTTATTCCAATCTACTGTTTAAATAAGTATGAACATTTTATTATTCCAACTAATTTTATAAATTTGCTATTTTCTTTATAATGTAAAAAATTCTGACTATGATATTTTCCAAATTTTTTGTAAAGCAAATTTATTTACCTTTTATTCTAATTCAGACGGTCCTCGGAATTCTATTCAATTGCAAAATATGAAAATCAGTTCGCCATCCTTTGATATTACTGTAAATGAGGGAGACATTTTGAACATATCCTGTACTGCCGATTGCAACCCGAATTGTAACTATACCTGGAACACGAATGAGAGTAATGGTAGTTTTCTAAATGTGAAAGCAAATCGGAAAATTAAAGGATTCACTTGTACTGCAGAGAATCAATATGGAAGCGATAACGCCAGCGTAAGGGTAAATGTTTTGTGTGAGTATCTTACAAAATACAAACATAACAGAAAATCAAAATTAGAATTAAAAATAAAATAATTGTAATTAACAATGTAATTAATACTTTATTAAACTTTCCAGAATTGTAAGTAAATACTAATTGAAATTAAATATTTTCTAAAGTGAATACATATTTGCGACGTATTTGAGATGATTTATTGAAAAATAAAAGATCATTTTTATTTTCAAATGAGTGCATTAATGCACCACTGGTTTTAAAATAAGTATAACGAGAGATAAGGGTCTCTTCTATAGCACTGTTACAAAACATACCCAGTGACCAAACATGAAACGTTTAAATCTATTTTGAGATTTTTTTAAAAAAAATGTGACCGGCTTTTTATAGGAAGTGCAACTCTTTTCTTTAATGTTTTATATTTTGCTGTTTCTGTAATTAACTGTGTTACTTATTGTGTTTTGTGGCCTATGTCAGACAAATGATTCTTGAGTTATATGATTTATAATTAAAGATGCATCAGGAATTACCAACATAAAGACGCTCAATGGAAAAACAACAGTTAATGAAACTGACAACATTACAATACAGTGCACTGCAGTAGGAAATCCAAAACCAATTATAACCTGGTCACAGAATGGAGAAGCAATCGAAAAGAATTATAGTGATCACCTCTTGATAAACGATCAAATTATGAAATCACACGAAAGCAGATCTGGGAACTTGTTAATTAAAAGTAGTGGTTGTAGCGCAACAGGAAATTACTCATGTGAATCATATAATGGTAAAGGAAACGACTCAAAAACTATGTCTATAATTGTTAATTGTAAGTATTAAACAGTCGCATGCCAAAGAAAACATTTTTATCTCATTGATTTATTTTTTTTTTTTTTGTTGTATGTGATACATGGTATAAATCAAATTCATGTCGATGAGCTTAGTGTTTCCAAAAAAGTGTGCAGACCAGGTGTCTCTAATTCCTTAACAATTATATGCCTTAAACATTTCAACATATCTATACAAAAGAAAAACATTAAACTTAAGTAAAAAAACTGGTTTTTAACAAAACATATTGGCGTAAATGTACGCCAAACGAAATGTGTATTAACTAAAAAGCTTAGTCTTCTGATAAAACCTATGTCTGGTACTTTGTCATCCGTTGTCCCCAGACAAAACCATATCAACATTGTCGGTGCAACTCTGTCATACCTCGTCGGTCTTGAACCAGTTTCTTAATAAAGAGTTAATAAACTCATGATGCCGAATAAATCAAAAGATATTTCTATTTCTCTAATTATTAGAATGCTGTTACTTTGACATTTAGAAAACGTTAATAAATATCAAAAACATATGTTTACTTGATTCAAATTAAATGTGCATTAATTCCAATAAAAATTGATGCCTTAAATATTGGCAAGAAACTAGTATATGTACAGGAGTATGGAAAAGTTACAATGAAGATTTAAAAATTGATACAACGTCATCCTAAACTTAAATTATTTTACTAGTTGTCACATGAAATTTGTCTTTGTTTTAAATATTGTTAAGGTAGCATCTGACTGGAAGACATAAAATCGTCATTGAATTTCCTTTATTTATTTTTATTTCTTTTTTTTATTTTATTTATTTATTTTTGGTATATCGCTAGATCAATGTCCTTAATCATGTGTCAAAATATTAACTTCCCTTCACTTACATGTAAGATAGTTATTTTTGCAAAGGTCCTCTCCTCTGTAAAGCTATCTATATAATGAATGATGAGACGTAATTCCGTCGATAACTAATCTTAATTGCATAATTACAGGCAAACTATACAATTTAAACGATAATGTGGCGAGAATATTTTATTCATAACGTTTTAATCTTCAAACTAAAAAAACGGAAATCTTGTCACTTCTCAAATATCTAAATCAGCGGTTCAGGAAAAACTTCCACGTTAATTTTTCTCTTAGTGACATATTTTGAAAATCGCAGAATTCAAGTTAATATCACAAATATGTTTAAGCTATATCTCTTTAAAAACTCAAAATCCAGTAATGATACAGGTTCCGATTTTTAACCGTTTTCCATTTTTGAAAAGTTCTTAAAAAAGAGACGTTCAAAAACTCATTTAAAAACATGATTGTAAATATTGCAGGCATATTTATTGAATTTTTTACTGTTTTTGTTTTAAATAATTAAACTACAAATTACAATAGTAAAATAAACTTTTTAAATTATTAATTTTGACTAAGCTTGTCCCAGCTGATCCGTATGGTTACTGCAAAACAGTACCAAAAAAGAAACGCATTAAAGAAATAAATATGTCATTTAAGAAAAATATTCAAACATTCTTATGGACATTTGAACTTGCATAGAAAGTCTTTATGAGAAAATAAATCTAGCACCATTATGAGAAACCTTGTTAAACGGTAGATGAGGTTTTAGAGAAGTACATTATTGAGACCTGCGTGATTTCCAACTTGAGAACACTTATGCTGATTCTGGTTTACCTGTCCATTCTTGGAACTCGGAAAGTATGCTTTAACTTGTAACGCATACAAACATACACAATAATTAGGTTTGAAAGTGGAAAACACGAAAAGAAGATCAATGTTAATAAATTTCCTATTACTGTTTTCACATTAAAATAGTCATATATATTTTAACGTTCAACAGGCCCTTTAACATAATTAGTATTAGTCGTAGTTGTAGTAGGTTAAATCTAAGATCAAATTTTGAGCCATCTTAATTTTTGTAATTAATTTAAACTAAGGTTTGTTCTCTCATGCAAAGCATTCCTTACCTGGATTTTGGCTTATATAATTTTGAAACTTTAGTTTAATTAAAGTTCAACTATTTGGCTTATGTTTTTATCTATCAAACATTTCGGTCCCTAGTCTCACTGATCAGGAATGATTTTCCGAAATGTGCACATATGGAACAGCAAAATTTAACAGGTATTTGTGTTATATATTTAATCGATACCTATTAAAATACTGTTAAAGTAGCGAGTTATGACAAGTATTTACAAGTTAATTCACGTTATAGACCAATAATATATGTATAACACTAACTTTTTTTGTTGGCTTTCAATTAATAGGAATTTCACGCGTACCTTATATCTATTGATTTATTCGTGAAGAAATTGATTTTTGCCAAATATATTAAGAAGACTTGTTTCAGTCATTTGAATTTACATGACCGTGGGACACATACATGGTATCCATCTGTTGATTATATTTTGGATAAACTTAACATCTCTTAACTTATTGATTGATAACAAAAGGCTTAAGAATTTAGTTATAGAAAAATTAAAAACAAGTTTTGAGAGACATTGGTTTAATACTAGAAATTACAATATCATTTCAGATAATTGCAAATTGGATACTTACTTTACGATTAAGCAGAATTTTGGCAAAGAAAATTATTTATGCTTAAAACTATCAAATTGAGACAAACAATAAAACAAGTGAGGTTTAGTGCTCATAATTTACACACTGAAACAGGCAGTTATCAGAAATTAAGTAACAAATAAGAAAGAAGCCAGGTATATGTCATTTTTGTAACCTAATTCTGTCAAAACTGAACAACATTTTATTCTAACTTCTGCATTATACAATGATTTAAGAAAAGGTCTTACAAGTGATGTTTATAATACTTGTAAAAAATTTAACAATCTCTCTATTGAAGATAAAATTTTTATGGCTTTTTACAAATGAAGATCTGATAAACAAAGCTCGGTCGGTATGATATCGATGCCTTACATAGACGACAGAACTATCAAATCAATAAACAATGAATACCATGCACTTTTACTTAAAACAGAGATGTTTATTT